>JAUMHI010000061.1:15208748-15239508 GCA_032359435.1 Enteromius unitaeniatus
TTCCTTATGTGGCAAGTAGCCGTATAATAAGTGGGATAATGCAGAGGCAGCCGGTAGTTATCGCGAAATAAGCCCCTTCAGCGTGATAGAAAACCCTTTGCGTCGGGTCCTGATGACACTGTCGGGGCTTATTTCTGCGATAACTACTGGCTGCCTCTACATTATCCCTTACATAACAACCGGTAAAACTAATAACATAGGCTCATCCGGGTACTGCGAAACATCTTGATGATCCATAGTACCAGCTTCCAGTCGGCCTGCCGATAAGCCTGGCAGCCTTTATTCTGCCATAACAACCTGCTAGCTGTACATTATCCCTTACATATACATACATACATATATATATATATATATATTAAGTGCACATTAAAATAATACTAAACAGGCAAATTACCCATTCTAATATATCAAAATAAATAATTTAAATAAATAAATACAACAAAAATACATTTTATGGACATGCTTTTACTGCTGTCTCCCACTGATGTTTGCATTAACATTTTTATGAATTAGTGTTTTACAATGTGGATATACTTCACTTTTGGTGCTTTGATGATAATTAAATTTTACCATATAAAGAATGCAAATTATTCTAATGCTGTTAAAACATCCCATCTGGGTTTGATTTACAAATAATTAAGCCACAAGTTGGCTGATGTTGTGTGTACTGCAGTTCGAAATGGTTTTGTTCAGTTTTTAGAAATCACAAGAGAACGACATGATCAACCTGAAAATATGCATTTATGTTAAACATATACATATGCATATGTTGAAATAACTGTTAACGGCTTGACTTTGACAACCACAAAATTATGTAAGTTAAGACACAAGGCACCAAGGGAAATCAACATCCATCTGTGCTATTTACTACCCATCCAAAAATGCAATACATATGTCAATAGTCTTTATTGACTAATGATCATGTTGTCGTAGACAGAAAGATGAATGCTCCCCTAACCATACAGGATGAGACAGATTACAGTTCCTTGGTTCATAAGACTAATAACATCATTCAAATGACTTTATATAGCAACCAGTGTATGAGAAGATTATTACATTCAGTGGTGACCTTCACACTGCAATATAATCATTACCACTTCAATGTGCATAGATGTGCTCTTACACGGCAGGAATGCTATCAATCCATTGCTATGGACAAAAAAACAAGAACTATGCCATTAAGAAACCCATAGGTTATAGCAATAACCCAAAGTATGTCCATTTATATCCACCCTATGCATAAGCTTTTACGAGCGCCCTCTGGTGCTACTGCAGGAATTTAGGGTTTGGGTACTAGCAACTTAATACTGAAATAGCGACAGTGAGATAGCGCTAATGGGATTCTCAGCTCTCTGCAACAGGCTCTCTCACATGCTGGGTCATGAACTGATTACAGGCTGTAATCCACTCCATTTCAGACAATCTGCATGCAGAGTAGCTTTCAACAAATAAAAACAGCAGATAAACTCTCTCTCGGTGTCTCATTTCCATCCCACCCCACTCTTTACCACAAACCTTCACTGCCTCAGTGTGCTGTGAAAACAATTTTATATCCTATAAAATAATCATTTTTATTCAATGAATTAAAATTGAGAAACTTTAAGCTATGAATATTAGTTTTGCAGACCACTTGCCCGAACAATTTTATGAAAAGCACTGGTTCAAATCCTGTGTAAAACAGTTTGACAAAGTGTAAGTGTAAGAAAGGTAAAAGAGCATGGCAAATTACTTTTGCATTTGTTAACACTAATGGGTAGGTTTAGGTTTGGGTTTGGGGGTGCGGGGGAAATTTCCAATATGACATTCAATGGATATTAAAATTCTGTACAGCCACAAAACATACCTCAAGCAGCATTATATAAACACTGCTATACGTACCTGTACCAACCTAATACAAGTATTAAATGTCTTTTAGCGCTACTCTTTGGACATTTCACTTTAAAACGTGTGGCGGTAAGGTACATAATTACAGGGTTGCAGAAATGTTTGTAGAGCCACATATTTCCAATGAGCTGGGTTGTTTAATCCATCCTCTGAATCAAGTATAAACTAATCTAACATGCTATTAGCTAACACTGAACGGTTAAGCGCTAACAATTACAGGGCAGCAAAAGCATTAGCAAACAACCTGGCAGCAAACCCGAGCACCCATGAGTAAAGATGGCACATTTCAATTCCCTGCACCACATTGACAACTGCTATAGAGACTCATATGAATGCTAACATACTCTGCAAGTATTATAGATATCCTTAAGCGACAGTAGAGGCTATAGAAATTCCTCCTTTGACAATAAAACTTCTGAATTTAATCAGTAGTATGTGTATAATCAGTAGAGTGTGTTTGTAATGACAAGCAACAGGGATCTCATTAAGTAGTCTGGAATTTCGCTTGAGTTGCGGTAAAACATGCTACATGAATAAGTATGAACTGTGCACTTGGGTGGTATTGGGCTGGGAAATCAGGGGAAGGTTGAACACTAATTAGACTTAACGCTGTTTTCAGTTTTTTTTTTTGTTTCCCTGCTCAGGCTCAAAGCTTAACCGGGTGGATCGTGATGGGATTGTGAGCCGCTGCTTTTGTTCTCTCCAGCCACAACAGAGGATATTCGGGCTGGATGACCTCATGGGAATTTTTAACTTCAACCACATCTGCGGTGTGAAAAGACAATAAGTAATAAACCTTTAAATGTATATTCCACTCGGTCTGGTAACACAATTAATAACCCCGGCTGATCTGATCTGTATTCCACAAATCCAGGCAAACCGGAGACTTCTTTAGAAGAGCCACTGGTTCCCTCGTCTTCCTCATTTACTGTTTTCCCTAGTGAAATGGGTTCCAATTGTTATTTAGGGTTTGTTTTAATCAGCATTCTCGAGAAATGGAAGCTTTGAGATCACTAATAAGGTGGTGACGGTAACCTGTCTGTCATGCATTGCTTACTGTGCAAAGCACAGAGCTGAAGCAATTAAGAATCAATCCTTGTTACACTTTCAAACCGTGGGAAGCTTGAGGGCAGCTACAGCCTGTATTATGAGTACTAGCATACATTTCCAACCACCAAGAATGGACTTTCCCTCACTATTCAAGATTACCTATAATCTCAGTAAAAAAAAAATACTTTGAATAGCCTAAAGGCCTGCAAACAGCATCACTTTTCCCTGACTGACATACGGAGATCCTCTAGGCCATAAGGCAGTTGGAATTTGACTGATTTGACAGCATTTATTTCCTCTATAGTGTTGCAGCAAGCATCAGCTCTTCCACAGCCCCATGTCTATTGAGTCCATACGCATGAATCAGCAGATCCATGCCGTCTAGGGGTCTTGCTGCTGCCTGCTGCTCTTCCTGTAGTGACCGTATGCAAGTGGGCTGGCAAGTCTTCCTGACACAGCAGTTTTCATGCTTTTCCCTGAGTTGTCACAGACCCCCAACTGTAAGCATGAAAAACACCAACTGTTTGCTGTATACGTCTTTGTTTACTCAGGAAAAAGGTTTAGATGGGTGCTATATTATTCTAAATTTGCATAATTGTCCCCAAAATGCCATGTTTTGTATCTTCTGTTCTGCTCTGTTCCATACTTTAAATTTAATTTGAGCCCTTTTACACTTTCTGGCTATTTCAGTAAAGTGTATCGGTTCCTTCAAACAAACTTTTAATCTGACAAAGGATGCATACCGCAATGTGAAATGCTAAATTTATATAATAAATGCTAAATTATGCATAACTGTGTCCCGGCCCGCGCTGAAGGGTCACCTACTTGCACAAGGACTTTAAAATGATGAATATAAGAATATGGGATATAATATATTTAGAATATATATTTAGAATATAATGCTTTACAAAAAAGCCTGATTAAGGCTGTGTTTATATGACCAAAAATAAAGTAAAAACAGTGATACTGTGAAAATAAATGTCACTATATAAAATAACTATTTTTGTTTTCAATATGTTTTATTAGTGTCATACGTTTTTGGGAGTCATTACTCCAGTCTACTCCATTCCTTCAGAAATCATTCTAATATGCTGATTTTGGTGAGCAAGTAATATTTTTTATTATCATTAATGTCTAAAATCAATCTTTTCCTGCTTATATTTTTCAGGGTACTTTTATGAACAAAGTTTGAAAAAAAGCAGCAATTTGATATCATCTGTTGCACTATAAGTGTCTTTACAGTAATTTTTGATCAATGTAATACATCCTTGCTTAATAAGAGTATTTTTATTTTTACTCTTATTTAAGAGTATCCTTCTTTTAAAAGGACCATGCATATCCCAGTCTTCTGATCATAGTGTATCTCTTTCTTGGCTGACCACTTGTGATCCGATCTTCCAAGACAGATGTCAATACCAGGTGTAAATGGAGTCCAGATGTCCAGTCAGCTGAGGTTTGAATGCTGTTGTATCATGTGAGAACATTTCACTGAGAGAAACACATATGTGCAAAAAGCTGTTCAAGTAGTTGGTGATGTTTTAATGAGGAAAGACACTCTTCACAAGTATAGTTATCTAGTAGTCTATTTTCTGTAAATTAATTGTTGTCACTACACTTCTAAACAGAGTGGGGACATCCAGTTAACAAAAACAAGTTTGTGTAGAATAAATGCAGAAAGCTTCAAGGTTGTGGCATATGAGAGAGGATCCATTGTGATGCTAAACCACTGACAGTACATTTGTTTCACAAGTGCTTCAAAGGTGAGTCTGCCTCCTTTCAGACAAAACAAAGAAGCTTTAGTGTTCTTCATGTTTTCTCGAAGGTGATAATCACCCCAGTGAGAACTGTTTGGACTGAGAGACTCACAAAGTGGGGGTTATTCACACAACCTGGGGGTGTGTAAAAACCAGGAAGATGTGGGGAATAATGGAGTGTGGGTGGGAGACAGGTTACAGTGGAGCGATTTTAAGTGGTGGCATATTGTAAAGGTGTGGGGGGTGAAGACAAGACAGAAGAAGCAGGACTACTGACTCCACATCAACACCATGTGTATAGTATAACAAACCACCGCTATTTCTTTTTTACTGTAATATTCTATTTCAATGATATTTAGTTCTAGACATTTTAAAATTATCTATAACTGTGTGTAAATTGCATGTAAATATACATGTGAAACATTATAATATTTTATTGTTTTTAATCAGGTTTCATATGCATTTATTTAATTGTAAAAACAGTAATATTATTTAAAATAACTAATTTCTTTTTGAATATCTTTTAAAATGTAATTTATTCCTGCGATGCTAAAATAATCTTAGCATCATGACTCCAATCTTCAGTGTAACACTGTCCTTCAGAAAAGATTTATTATTTTATGTTATTAATGTTTTGAAAATATTAACAGTATATTTACTATATACCAAGACAACCGAAAGCTACTATTTTTACTTTCACACACTCTCATAAAACATATCAAGAATACATATAGTTTCACCCAAAAATTTTAAATAAAAAGGAAATCTATTTGGAGACACTAAAAAGCTTGGATAATGGTATAAAAATTAGTTTTTCAGGATCTGGCCATTTGGACACATTAATATTTCAGTGCAAAGCCCCTGAGAACAGGAAGTGGGCTTGGCCTGAGCGGATCCCTGGGGCTGCTAGCCTAGAGCAATAGATCCATCAACACCTCCATCATTCACCCTCACCACCCAAAATCACCCAGCAGAACATCTCACGGCCCACCGCAGGCTCTTTACACCTAGACATTCTGCCCTCAGTGTGCCCTCCTTCCCAGCCTCCATTTCTCCAGTACCAGCCTCAGCTGCTCCCTGACCATTACACACACACAGACAAACTCAAGCTTGACCGCGTGATTAGGACTGGAGACCACCAGCTGGAGGTTCGGCCAGAGTAAATACACAGTAAAACAACAAGGCACATCTCAACACAGAACTGTCAACAAAACAGATCCCACTGCAGCTAAAGTCAACGATCAAGAAGTTAATTTTAGACCGAATGTTTGAGAATGAAACTTGAATGTTTACAAAATAAATAGAATACACTACTTCTTTAAAAACTTGTGAAGAAACAAGATTTACTTGATAAACTGTTTGATTCAATCACTTAAAATTGAAGTATTTGCAAAACCAGATTCATTTGAGAAACAGATACTTGTATTGATTCTTTCAGACTGTTTCAATAAACCAGTTTAAAAACGATTCATTGGTTCATTTGATTCATCACTCAAAGATATTGACAAAACCACTTATTCAAACACAGTTTTTATCATTTTACAAGTATATTACACAGTCATGCTTTGAAAACTGCTCCAACTCAATCATTAAAAAGAAGAATAAAAAAACAAGTCCAGAAGGCCTCAAAGACCATATTTTTTCAATGTAAACTAGCAATTTCAGTAAATAATCTAAAGCCAAACTTTTAATCTCAAAACACAACTTTCTACAACATGGTGACTTACTTCAGTTTCATGGTGCCACTCCACTTATTTTCCTCCACACTCCATGATTTTCTCTCCCTCCAGCTGCGAGTGTCGGCGTGGGGCATTAGTCCGAGTCGGTCCACCATGTGCATGGATTCACCTCACTGCCTACCAGCTCATTACATCAGTGTTTTTAAAGTAACTGCACATTGGTGTGTTTGCCACTATCAGCCTTGACCGAAGTGCTCCCGTTTCCCAGCTCTCGTCACACAGCTGCGCAGCAGGGCCCGGCTCCGCTCCAGGGCCCCGACCACTCAGCATTAATCTGTTTTCCCAATTTTTCCCTGTCAGGGATTAGTGCTGTCACTCAAAAAGCAGCCATCCACACGGATCATTTGCCTGTTTCTCTTCTCCTCTCTTCCTCTGTGTACTTGCTCTATCTCTCCATCTCTCTGCCCCTCCTTTCTGTTTCTGGATATCTTTCTTGCAGTAATCCTCGCTGTGATGGGTGGCCTACGGAGCCGACGTTATCAGCTTAGCTGAGTGCTGTTGTGACTATGTGCAAGAACTCTCAACAACACCTCTCTCCTCATTCACTCACTTCTTGCAGTCTGTCAACCATCCCCCATGTCACCATCCCATCAGCCCCATTATAGCCCCACCTCCTTGTCCCACCCATCAGAAGACCACTGTCCACTTTAGCACAGCATGTGGGTGGAAAGGTGAATGGGATCCCCCTGTTTACAACTCTTGGGATGCTTTATCATTATTGCCCCACTACAGCAGTAGAAGGAAGCAAATCTTCCTAACAATGAGATTAAACTGATGCATTTATGTACCTAATTGACTTTAAATTGGGGGACACAGTGAGAACTCAAGAATTGGGGGCAATGCTTGTCATAAAGGGGTACCCAAATGCATTACAAGAGAAAGAAATGTTAAATATCTACTAACTTATGCGCCGTTAGCCACTTATGAAAGGTTGCTTCAAAGCTTTGCAGTCTTTGGTAAGTATACACATGCAAAACGAATCAAAATACAGGCTAAATAGGAGCTCTTTAAATGCATGTTCTGTAGGTTGGTGCCAAAAGTTTACACAGTAAGAAATACATTGCTTTACCTGAATGGAGAAGACTGTTCTATTTTTTTTAGTACTTTTTCCTCATGCACAGTGGCTTTGTAGATACTCAAGTTGCATCCCCGCTGAAAAAAAACAGCATTTGCTGGTTACGTAGGTTTTGAAGCTGGGACGCTGGTTTAAGCTGGTTTATGCTAGTCCTTTTGCTGATTTATGCTGGTTACATGCTGGCAAAGTACCAGCATAAACATAAACAGCATATGCTTTTTTATCAGCAGGGATGTTTTTTAGTGATGTGAAGAGTTTAATATTAGCCAATATACACTGTAAAAAATATCTGTACAATTCACGGTAAAACAACGGCAGCTGAGGTTGCCAGAATAAAACCGTAAAAAATACGATAACAATATTTTTTGTTTCACTGATTTATGTTCAATTTACAGGTACTGTAATAACTGATATAATGTTAATATACCAACCAATTACGAGGCAAAATTAGCCTTAAAAGCTAAAAAAAAAATTACAAAAATAGAGCGCCTTCACAAGAATCAGAGGTCAAGCTTTATGTGGATTCCTGTTTAGACTGCCTGTGCATCAGTATATAGGTTGAGGCTTCCAAGGTAAGCAAAAGCACAGCTTTGATGAACATATATTCTATATTGTAAACAAGCACAGTGTCAGCTGTGAGAAATGTTTATTTTTGGGTGACCAATCACTTTCAAGTTCAGGAAGAACAGCGATGCTAATGCTAGCTAGATAATGCCCCTATAACAGGAGGTATTAGTAGATTGGTAATGTAAGGACATAATGTTCTACTCCAGGCTTTCCATGAACAAATGTACCATCTATTCTATTTGGAACAATTGCACTAGCACCAGAAAAGCAATTCAAACGTGGCACAAATATTAATGTAATTTTCGCAGTTCGCTTGAACTAACACCTTTCCCTTTCTTACTTTTATCTTCAGTTGGCTATTATGTTTATTCAAGGCCCAGCATATATATGCCATGAATTAACTTCCCTTTGTTTCTATGGTTACTCCCTAAGACCAATCTAACAAAGCACTTTGGCTGCTCAACTCGCCTGGTGACAGTCTGGATTATTTGTATGTGTAATTACGGTGGAATGTTTACTCCAATCATAGTCATTACTGTTCAAGCTCACCTGGACAGGCAAGTGAAAATGAGTGCTAGCCCATAAAAAAACATTTCACAGTGCGCTGTGCTCAATGCCACTGCAAGTCCGCATACCGCCAAACAGCTGTGCCTCTCAATGCTGACCTGCATGCATGCACATACAGGTATATACACCTTCCGTTTACGCACCATGAAACCTTGGAATGGGCAGTCAGGTATTGGAATTGTGGCAGCAGTTTAAAAGAAATGAAGTTCAGACAGCATCAAATGTAGACAGGGAAAACAGCACTGCTTTAATAACCATTCACTTACAGTGTAGGCTCAATTATACATTTCTTAAAGTAAAAGGCATTTTAAACTGCGACTGAATGCAATCTTATTTTTCATTCATGCGAATGGTACTGAAAAACAAGCTAGCAAAGGCTAAACAGTGTGCTACATTTGTAAGATTATGTAAATATTGTTTATGTACACCTACACATACATCACACACATATCACACACATATCTTTTACCACACATTTTACCCACATAGACAGCCCCTCTGATCTCTAGACAGACAATTCTCTCAACCCCATTTTCTTTTTCTTTCTTTCATCCCCTTTGCAGTCAACAGAGCATGTGGCTATCTAAAACAGCCATATCCTTTTAATCAGTTCTACCCCAACTCCCAGCTAGCAAAGGCTCAGATGATTCACTCACATGACCCCTGTACATGATGCTCAGTTCAGGGTTGTTTTGAATCATTTCATCTCGCGGAGCACCGAGGTGGAATAGCAAAGCACACCAGGCTGTTGAGTGTGACAGTGCATCCTGAAGCTTTGGGAAGCTCTTTGGGCCCTCTGTCTGTATTCATTATAGGAGCCAGCTAGAATGTCAATACACTAATCATATGCTCCGTCACTCTGGAGCATATGCCAAGAAGGGGGGTTAGGGAAAAGTCAACTTCTAAGCTATGCATCCAGCCATCATCCGTTCTGGTTTTTTTTTTTAGATGCCCACTAATATTTACACAGCACAGGCTGAAATAAAGAAAGACTGTTACTTGTGAATCAGTACTTTATGTGGGTGTCTATTTCCAATATTATACCATTTTATATATTGTCGTAAAGGAATTGTAAGGTAACACCTTGCATTAATACGATTAAATTACAGTAGGATAACACTTAATACAAGCCAGGTTTACAATAGCTACACCCAAGACACGTTGTGATTCGATCACTGCAACTATATTCAGTGGTGGCCAGGGATGGATTTTGAACACTGCTGTTCTGTAAAATATTTTTTGGAAATCAAAGATCATAACAACACCTAAAGGAACACCTACTGGAAACAGATTGACCTTGTCCCTTATCACTTTCTCCTCCAACTCTAATTGCAATCTAATTAACATTTTATTTACAAGAGAGGATCCAGCCTCCTGCTTGTTGTACAAGCAGGTTAAAGGCCCAATGCACACAAGCAGTCTGGATGATCACTACCAGCTCTTGATTTAAATGTAGAAGTTTGATAATGACTCCTTTAGAGGATGGTCTTCATTAATTTTTTGGCATGCCTGAAAGCCAGGTGTTGCACGGTCATTTCTTATTCTGCATACTCAGATCAAGTCAAACATCTGTGAGGGAAAAGGTTTCTGGAGGTCTTAGTGAATTGCTAGGAGGAGCAAGACATCTTATTAGAGTCTTGATTTTAATAAAACAACAATGCATGTTTTATACCTGTTTCAACTGGTGCGGCTAGTCAAAAGCATGTTTTAAGGAAATTCATCTATGAGTGGATTGTCCCTGGCATATACGATCTCTGATAAGTTCTTCCATTTTTTAATTCCTAATCTAATAAACAATCAAGTATATGTCCTATATTCAGTATTCAAAGAATGCCAGGGTGTCAAAAATGATAACTCACCTCATTCCCAAACCCAACAATAAAATTCCTGGCAGGCACTAATATTTGGGATGAAACAAGAGGTGGTACCCAACATAACTTCCTACTTCTTCTGTTCATCCACCCAGGAGTTTAAATTGAAGGTGAAAAACAAATCTATTTTCCCTCTCTTCCTCACTCTGTTTCTATGACATACTGTAGCAGCCTCCCTGCTTATCCGCTTCTTTTGATAGCAACTCCAAAGAAAACAGACATGCAATTATACATCAGACAGCAAAAATTAACCTTGTCCTACATGGGGTCACATCTGTCTGTTGTCTCAGACTGACCTGGAAGTGCTTGGGCAGGTGGCAACATCCCAACTGGATCTAAAAACGTAGCTGTCGTCATTCTCCACAAAAGGAGAGGCCCCTGATCACTCTTTAATGTCCCAAGTTGTCACTTGGCTTGAGAAATGTGTCAAATGTGTTTTCCAGGACCATTCCAGAAACATTCCTGTCGCCACCCTTTTGCAGATGCCAGTGGAATTGAGAAACTAATACACTGAAGCAGAGCATCTAGAATGCTGGCTCTACAGGGATTAAACCACTGATGGCAAATGGAGCATTCAGATGATATCTTAAATTTTTTTTTCGGCACCTTGACAATGGCAATTGTTTGGCAGTCAATGGGACAGTCACAAGCCTCCTGGTTTTCATAAAAAACATCTTACATTGTGTTCTGAAGATGAACAAAAGCTTTTATGGGTTTGGATGGCATGGGGTAAGTGATTAGTGACAAAGTTTACAATTTGGAATAAAATAACACTAAGTCAAGAGTTAGGAGGCATCTAGTTTGCTACATTGCTATAAAAAGATGTCTGAGGGTCCATTAAATGATGTTAAATTGTTAAATATGTTCAATTCTTACCTGATGAAAAAGGATGCTGCAGCTGAAGTGGAATGGTCAGCGGAAGCAGGAACAGCCTGGCCAAACTGAACCGGACTTTTCTGTCTGGAGGGAGTCAGAGACACTCTGGAGATGGTGGTGTCTGAATGCCATTCGCTCTGCTTTGCTTGACCCACGAGACCTTGTGTCTGGGGTGGGAAGAAGCAGAAGAAGAATTGCTTCAAACTTTGGATACCAATAATATGACATTAAATTACCTTCTTGCACAGTTCCATAAATCCCACGCCTAGGTCACAGAAGATCACACCTTCTTGAAGGAATGGAGCAAGTCCTTACAAGGAGCAAGAGGCAGTATTTTTCAAAGGTCATATATAAAAAGAAGTAGGTAACACTTACTCACATGCATTTATAATAAAGTACATAATTAACCACAAGGGAGGAACATTCCTGTACTAAAGGTATGAATAGGGCTTCAATAGGAAGAGATTAAACTAATTCACAAGAAATGTTCCTTAGCCAGACCCATGGTAAGATTTAGAAGTTGCCAATCCAGACATGGATCCACCATGTCTCCCATGACTTGAGTCTATACAGGCAGGCTCTCGAGAAAGTGGACATGTCAAGAATCTGGCCTTCTATCGGTGTCTTCAATGGTGATCCCACAAAAGCTAAAAATCTGCGTGCTTGAGATATGCATGATCCTACAAATCGACTCTGGGCTGTGATATTTGAAATGCTCTTGCATAATTCTTGCATGAAGCCTGTGAGAAATAGCTTCTTTTGCAGATAATAAAACATCTAGAACATATTGGTTTGTAGTTGTTAAATATTCTAGCACCGGAGTCCATTCATCCACTGACGTTTTCATTATTTTACCAGAGTCGCTCTTTGTCTCGGAGGCCTGTGAGTAACTAAGTAGCTTAAACCCACAATCAATATGATCTGTCAAGTGCTTGTTTTGAATGTAGGCTGTGTGCTAAAAGGCTTCAGGTAAGGTTGAGCAATTTCCCAGAGAATATCGTGAGTTAGTCACTGACAACACATTGAGCAATAGACAAGCATGGCTTGTCTATGTTGCTATGGTTGTGCATAATGGCTGGATTCGTGTTTGCTCTGGATTCTTGTCGTGCAACTAAAATAACATCATTAACACACATTTCATGAAGCATAGGCTTCCATTCCAGAACCATTTATATACCTTGGATGACATATGAGCTCTATATATCATAAACCCTCAGACACGTAGAAGGATTACTCACATGAGACAGAGTACAACAAGCAGCATCCATTCAGTTTCTAGTCTGCGCGTTTTGTTAAGCTGTGACATTTGGTTGAATAATTACTTTTATGGAAACTTCAACTGATTTGAGGGTTGGAGGATTCTGAACAAAGCAAAAAGGTTTGTTTTGATTAAGTTGTTTATGTCTGTTTATTCAGATGGTCCAGGATTGTGTTTATGTCTATAATTACTTTCTGTGTACAGCTGAAATCAATAATTGTTATGTCTGTCAGTTCTGTCCCAGAAATGGCAATTCCATTGTTCGAAATTACAATGTATGCATGCGGACATGACTTAAACTCTAATTGGTTTTTTTTTTTTTTTTGGTGGGGGGATGACTATACATACACAATAGCTGTTCCTGCGGCTTTTTAGGTGAGGTTTTAAATGGTATCAAAAAACAATTCTGGTGTGCAGGTTTTTTAACCCTGTGAGAAGTCAGAAAGCGCTCAGGGGCTTAGCACTCATGCATTCATCAACGCAAAAAAAGCCATGCTGGATCCATGAAATAACAGAGTCATATCGTAGCGCATGGCATTCCGGCTTCAGATGAGCCGTGATAAATCACAACAGCGTCACACTGACAACGAATGGTGTCTATCTGGACAGAATGGTAATCCCCACATACAGATAAAGAAGGAACGGGTGTCACATTTCACTTTAACGGGATGTTTAAAGAGGCTACGCAGTCGAAGCGAAACAGAATTTGGGACACACAAACATAGACAGACACACATTCAAGCACACACACTGAAGCAGCTGTCAAAAAAACCCACTATGGGTTTTTGAGGACTTAAGCCCTCCAGTCAAGCTGTTTTCATGAGTGTCAGACACAGAGCACAAGGTGCACACGCTGTATCCCCAGGTCGGGTCATTAAAGTACATCTGCAGAGAGCTCCCAGCGCTCTATAAAATCAGGTATTCTCTTTATGCTACACCCTACACCCTGTCTACAACCTCATCTCTACACTAGAGTCCAGAAAATTCAACTATTCTCATCTTCTTCCGAATGACTTTCCTTTTCTTTTCTGAGAAGGAGCAGCATAATTTCTCTCCTTTCCTCCTGTTCAGAAGGAGGCAGATCACAGTCTGTTCACACTGCTTAAGGATTCCTGATTTTGGGCTCCCAGTAGGCCAGCAGGTCATCCCAGCCCATATGAAACCCACGTGAGAAATCCCATTCCGCTATGCTCTAATAATTTTATCTGCCAGCTCGAGTAAAGAGCAATAAACCTGACAGTACCATGCTATCAAAATGGATATTCTTTTTTTTTAAAGGTGTTATTTTTCAGATTAAAGTGAAAAAATGCTTGACCAAACGCATAAACATTTCTCAAACTGTGTTGTAGTTTTAATTTCATTTGCCAACACGGTATATCATTGACAATAAAAAAAAATGTAACTGTAAAATGTAAAAATTTTTTTTTTGTTAAAAAGGAGCCAAAGTCTCTACTACGCAAGCTTTCATGTGTGTGGCTGCCAGTCGAAATCCCCAAATCAGAGACTCTCTCCTATGAGGATACAATTTCTGCTTGTCTGAAGTCAGAAGTCTGGTTATGATGTGTAAAAATTTGGTGTTTTGGAACAGATCTTCAGATTCAGAACTACTATTTATTGTAAGTGGATTTGTAAGAAGCATCATTCGAATTTCAAAGTAACACATTAGTTCTTGAGTGTGTATGAATCTGTTCTTATTCCACTTTATAAACAAGTATTACGATGACAGCACATTCATAGTATATCATGGTACTTGAATATTGTAATTATTTGTTACCATAGGCAATCCAAGAGACTTGAGAGGAATGCAATGGTATTACCATAGCACGTTCAAAGACAACCACATGTGGTCTAAGCATTTCAAGAATTCAGTTGAATCTAAACTTGACAGCTGTCAACTTCTTTATTTTGAGTTGAGTGTGAATCTCCTGAACTTTGCATCAAAGTGTTTCTTTCCATTTGATGTTCTTCTTGCTTTCCAGGAACTCTCACCTGTTCAAAAGTAGTGATGTGCCTTTACCAAGTAGCATAGATATACAAATCTACTTCACAGAACACAAGACCCCTCCAAAGACTTCCTGTCAGACTTGGTCCATCTCAATAGCTTTGCCTCCTCCTCTTTTCTCCTGCTGCTTGTCATTTCTCCCCACAGAAATCAGATGAGTTAAAGCTCTTTGCTCAAGGCTCCGCTGAAGTCCCAGCGCACTGCATGCATTATTGTCATCCCTCCAATCTAATGAAAGGAAGGAGCCTTTCCAAATTATACAAGGCACATCTTTGAACAAGGGAAAAGCATGGAGCTTGGAGCTATTCCTGTGTGAGCCTACATGTGTGAGTTGTGTGTTTGCGTAAAGCAGACAGCTTCTGTTGGTTTTTCAAGATGTACTGGGCCAGCAGTTGGTCAGCTTTTTTTATTAAAGGCTTTTTGCTTTGTGCACAAACACATGCTGGTTGCTAAAAGCTTCAGTGGCAGCTCGCGCACTGGAATAAAAGCATTTGTTGACATTAACTCACAGAGGAAATGCACAGGCTATTGTTAATCTCCTGTTAACGATAGCCTGCGCACAGTAACAGTTGGCAGGAATAAAAAGGATCTATCAGAGGCAACTGCAAAATATTGTAAAAGCAACAGAAATACTACAGAAAGAGATTATGTGTATCACAATTAGACAGCTCTGCTGCAACAGAGACTCAGATATGAAAGACGGTCAGGAATAGTTCAGCTGACCACCTGTGGTGGTGAGTTTAGTTTACACTCTGAAGCTGTACACTTAGTACACACGAGCAGTCCACTGTGGAATGTAACAGTGCCGTAAGGCAGTAGGTCAATAAAACGAAGGAGTAATAAAATGAACTCCTCAAGCTGTCAATCTGACAAACCTGCATTCTTATGATTGATCGATTAATGGCTGACACGAAGTATAACCATATTCAGCCATTACGAGAATAATGTCAACAGTTGTTAACCATCCCTATTTAATTATTTTAATATGCTAATTTGGTGATGAAATAACCTTCCTTATTCTTTTCGCATTTGAAATCAGTTCTGCTTTTTAATATTTACAGTGGAATCTGTGATATTTTATTTCTCAGGATTCTTCTTTGATGAATAATATTATAAAACGATCATAATTTCTTTGAAATAGATGAAAATAGAACACTGTAAAAGTCTACTGTCGCTTTTGATCAGTTTAATGCATCCTTGCTAAATAAAATTATTAGTTAATTAAAAAAAAATAAAATAAGATAAATAAGATAATATATTATATTTATTATATATATATTTAAAAAATCTATAATAATACAAAAACAATCATTCAAAAAATTTAAAATAAATATAACTCATGATTCAATCACGCTATCTATGTATAACTGAGTGCATGTGATTCAATTATGCAGGTGTTTCAACTGCGATTCATTCAGACAGCTGTAGGCTCAAATAACCAAAACAATCGTCAACTGCTGCCTACGCTGTTGAAAAATAATGCTTCAAAGAACCCTTCAAAGTGAACTTTTCTATACCTCTCAATCACCGTATGGCAGCAACAACAGCACTTTTGACTAAGAAAGATGTAAAAAATACACCAAAACAACTGTTATTTTCAACCCCTACACCCTTTAATACCTCCCAATTGTGAAAGACGAAGACTTCTTTGAGTAGTAAATGGGATCGGCTGATTATCATTAAATTAATTTAATGCATAAACAAAGGAGCTCATAGTTGGAAATAAATGAAAGGCTGCATACCGGGTTCGGTTGAGGCAGGAAGTTATTGACGCGTGAGATGCTCCACATGCCCTCCAAGTACTGCTGGGCTTGAATGGTGACTGAGCTGATGCTCCCCGTCAGAGGTCTTCCTCCCATGGTCACCTGCACGCTGGGTTTTATTGATCCCGCGCTGGAAGACGGGCTCTGAGACCAGCCCAGCTCACGCTGACGCTCCCCCACTGGCAGGACGCTGTGTGCTGGGTGAGGTATCCTGGATCTGGAAGGTCTGGAGGAAAGAGTGACCACGCTGTGTGTCGTCAGCTTGGTGGGATGCCCAGGGAAGGTGTTGGGAGGCAGGGATGGCATGTCGGAAGCAGGGTACAGATCTTGGAGAGTCTGCAGTGCCTGCTGTTTTAGCTGCTGTGCAGGTGTGCCGCACACCTGACACCTCGCTCCTCCATGTCCGCCTTTCAACGACCAATCGGGCACTTGCAGCTGGTCGATGATAAAGGAAGCAAATCCAGAGTCCTACAGAAAGCAAGAAACAAAAAAAATACTGTTACAGTCAAAAAAAGATGCTTGATTTTGTTTTCCACATGAATTCTAGTTTGGTATATCTCTGATATTTTTTTAAATAACAATTTAAAACAATTTGATTTTTTATTTTATTGAAACAAATAATAATAATTTCCTGAAAGTGATCAAATAGATATATAAATAAATAAAATGCACATTGTTCTTATCACAATAACCAGCTTTTTATTAGCAGGCCATTTACAAATATGCAGAAAATAATACGTGCATGCATTTTACTCATCTAAAACTAGCAAAGCCATTGCCTGAAGACATTCAGACAAGATCTTCCTTGTTTTCCCAGAAGCCTCATCTTAATTATAATATTTCAAACTAAGCAGAGCTGAAAAGTGAGAGTTTTGTGGGTGGAAGGACTGCGCGCTGGGGAGGGGAGAGGAGGGGTGGCAGGCGATAGGGTGTAAAGAAAACAACAGCTGAGCCCGGGCATGAAGCACATTGCAGCGTGTATTTACATTTGATAAGACTCCCAGCAGGGAGAGATATGACAAGAGACCCAGCATGAAAATAATCATCTCCCATTCACTGCCAAGGGCATGACGCCAGTCTACCTGATGGACAGCGGCTTATATCTGTGTACTCACACTCACACACAATAAAATGCTTGGAGCAGGTAACTGTTGCTACAATACAGGATCACTTATCATGATAATACTACCGAACATAAAGGATTACACAGCCACCATTTAAAAAAAAACAAAACACAAAAGGTAAACAATGAATTGGAATTAAGGAATTAAATTACATTGAAAGCACTATTTCAATTCAGTTGAGGACAGAATGCTAATTTTAAAGCAAACCAGTCCCTCATTTCTAATGTTGTAATATCTCTTTCACATCAACACACACACTTCTGGTCTTCTGAGGCACA
Organism: Enteromius unitaeniatus; assembly: GCA_032359435.1. NCBI lineage: Eukaryota > Metazoa > Chordata > Actinopteri > Cypriniformes > Cyprinidae > Enteromius > Enteromius unitaeniatus. Next base: position 15,226,557 of record JAUMHI010000061.1, read on the forward strand.
TACCTCACATTCTAGATCAGTATTAGTGAGGTTAGACCCTGACTGGAGCCCAGGGCAGCATTAATGTTTATGGTGCCTGATTTTCTCAGAGCCACAGTAGTAACCTGGATGAGTGAGAGCCCAAAGGCACAACCACAACACGTAAATCATCCAATATGAGACATAAAATAAGGATATTTAGTGGAATTAACACCATAATTACTACATAAAACCCTCTTAGGTCTCTTCAAGCGCCTCAATTAAGCCAGGCTTCGATATGTAAGCAAAAATCATCCCACAACTCCTTTGTTTAATAAAATATGGGGTCTCCTATGACAGACGATCATTAGGAATGCAGGCAGATCTGTCTGTGATTTGTGCCCTGACTTCTCAACTCAGGTGCACTGGAGTCCAATTAATATAAATATTTTGTATGGGACTATTCAAAAGAGCATGAATATTTAAAGATGATCATTTAGATAAACAGTTGAATAGCACAGGCTGGGAACAGAAAGCTAGCAATATACTCAACGGTACGGAGAAGGAACTAGATAGTTAGTTAGCTGTGTGAGATGATTTATGTGAGTTTTCAAATAGAAAATTTGAGAATATGTTCTCATCTGTAATTAATGTCTAAAATGCTCCCTGTCAGATGGTAGAGTAACATTCTGCAGATGTTTTCAAGATGTTTGTATGATGTTTTTTTTATTGTTTATTTTTATCATGATTTACACTATATGGTACATTGATGCTCAAAAGATATTTATTTATTTATTTAATGATTTTTTTCTTTTATTAAGTTTGAGTGTTTTCAGCATTGATAATTTATAGAATGATTTCTGAAAGAGCATGCGACACTGAGGACTGGATTAATTTTGCAGAAAATTCATGTTTCCACCACAGGTTATTTTATATAATACCATATATTTATTTGATATATTTTACTACAACTAAATATAACACAAATAAAAATTTAAGACAAAAAATAAATTAATTATAAAAAAACTTTTGTCATCACTTTTTTTAAAATCAAATAAACGAAGCCTTAGTCAATGTAAAAATTCTGAGTGGTAAAATAAATCTAATTTTAAAAACCCATGTTATTGGATTTTATTTATGATATTTTTCAGATGAAAAATGGATTTAATAAAAGAAAATTAGTGGGACTTGATTGTATCCATCTGTAATGGATATTGGATATATGTATTGGATACTGTAAATATATACCAAAATTAGTAGTTACAGTAACACATTTTGTTAATTTATTATTATTATAATTTTCTTCTTCTTTTTTTAATCTTTGAACTAACACACACAGAATAATGGACAACAAAACAACTCACTTCTGTTAAATTTGTAAATAGGTTGAATTCTGATTCGACATTGACTTGAAGACATACATGTAAAATGCACCACCATTAGGATGGTACATCCATCCACTAATGCCAGAAAGAGAATTATAAAAAATTGAGAAGTGAGAGAGTGAGTGAGGTAAGATGAGGGTTAGACCCCTGGCCTTGGGGCTTGTAGGTGGCCATTGTGTGACTTTATTGGCAGTCAGCTCTGGGTTTTTATGAAGCTCTGGGGATGAATGCAGGAGCCTATCTGCTGATTAGTGATGCACTAAAGAACAGAAAGGGAACAGAAGGATAAATGACTACATGTGTGCCCTCAGCCTGCTAGTCTGTCTCTAAAACTAATGATGATGAGATATGAGTGTGGGGAAAGGACAGAGAATACGAGGGTGGGGGTGGACATAGAGACACAAAAAAGAGAGAGATGCAGAAGATATAAATGACAATGAGTAAGTGAAAAGAGAGAATAATACAAGAGATGATGGATGATTAAATAAACTACATATGATATTTGACCATTATGAATGAAAAGAACTGGTTGAATAGCACATTTAATTCAACAAGACCAAAAACAAGGCTGTCCATTTATTATGTTAAAGCTAAGGGCATATATTTTCTATGAATTTACAGAGGGCGAAAATGCTTTTGTGATTTAGATGTTCACCATAAGCAGTTGAAACATTTCTAAAATAGCTTCTTTTGTGTTCCAAGCAGGTTTGGAACAGCTTGTTATATTTTACAATCTTCTCATTAAATTCAAGCAGTATATTGTATTATAACAGCCCACAACTTTGAAACACTAAAATTACGCAATGTATTCATTCATAATCGAATACACTACTGACTGACGTTCAAGCAACTGGTAAAGATGACCTGGCACTTCTACTGCAAATCTTGAGGGAGGAGAGCGAGTTGCGTGAAAGTCCTCAGAACAGCTGTTGCTACACACCCTGTAGTGAAAAGGTGAGCGCTGGGTCTTCTCACAGCAGGCCATTAATACAGATTACATTTACTATACTCTAAAAAGCTAAAGACCACATCCAGCACTAATCCCTATGGACCTCTACACAAAAGTACACACACACATATGCCATGGTCAATCTACCCAACAGCACTGCAGCCCAGGAGGGATTCCTAAGCAGGGCCTTAATGTAGTCTATAGAGATGGAGCTCTGAGATCCTCTGGGCCTCTATGGGTGTAATTACAGGAGCAGGAGCATATAGGACTGTGGCAGGTGTGTGTGCTTGAACACCTGCATCCATATCTTTGAATTTGTGTGGAATAACAGCATATGGGGGTTTGGCTTTCCTTAGCTGCCAGTAAGAAAAAAACTGACATTTATTGAACAAAAAATTGGCATGCATACTTGCATACCGACCCTCTATTAGGATGGATCATTTAACCAATCTCATCTTATAAAAACTTTTTGTGCAACACGTACCTTTCTGCTTGTTTCGGTGTGAATGTCCACTAAAACACAGGTTCAAAAGTGAGCCCTGAAACATTTTTATCATATTTTGTCTTTGTTACGTTGTATCAGGTTAAAGGCGTTGCAACAGGTATGTATTGCAATGGTTCAGAATTGAAATATCCGTAGACTGACGCTAAAAGTCAATACTCTATCATGTTGGAAATATGCCCTACACCAAATCCAGCCCTAAACCTATTCAATAGTGTTAAAGGAATAGTTCACTCAAAAATGAAAATTTTCCCATATTTTACTCACCCCAAAGCCATCCTGGATGTATATGACCTAGATGTATTTTTCGAAGCACCGATATATCCAGTTTGGCTAACCCATATGCCTTCAGGGGGTTATCGCATGTCCTCTGAAGCAGATTGGAGGGTTTTGTGACAAAAATATTTCTAGTTTCAAAATTATAATGTAAACAACTGACTGACTGAGCACCAAGTACCTTATAAAAGGTGTTTTATTGTCTCCAGTGGTAATTTCTTTTGGAAACTGCAGTGATATGTACTTATTAGTACATATTTCATGTCTTGCTAAAAAGTGTACCCAAGTATGTTTATGCCATGAGACCAGGTAGCATTTAACCGTATCCAATACCTAAACATAACTACTACAACAACTACCGTACTTACTATCATTAAGCAACCAGTTATGATTTAACTGGAAAAAACATCTTTTAACAATAGCAATAGATTTTAAATTGTGACAGATTAAAAAAAAGCTGTGCATCTGTGTAAAAAGGCACCAAAGCAAAACTAATGAAATCAGTGAAAAGCAGCAAAGCTCAGCTCCTAGTAACACATGTTTACTGCAGTAAGACGATCACGCACACTGAGACAGAGGGTCATTAGAAACACAGATGCTTGTCTGTCTGCTGAGTGACTGTCTTGACAGGCCACAGTTGGTGCTCTCTCATTACTGTCTGATTGATTATATCCTCTGTCAGTAGCATTATTTCCCGTATTCTGCACGTGCATGATACAACTACTTATTACATGGCTACTTTGAATGCTTTAACGTAATTGTGCTAATCACAGCATTTTGCAGTCAGATATTTTTGTGTAGTGAACGCTAAACTGTAATTGGCCAGTTTCTTCTACAGCTTTGGTGCCATAGTTAAGGTATAATTCTCCACTTTAGTTTTTCTGGTACAGTTCAAAAAATGTAACTTGAATTCATATTTCATGTCATTATATTGTAAGTTTGTTTGCTGTCAACATAAAAGTAAGCTGTACAGACTCAGGAACTTCACATTCAATTCTAGTTTTCTGGTTAAAACATTCCCCTAATTACATAACAATTAAAGTGACTATAAAGAAGGTTTCATGTATTGAATCTGACATGCATGAATGCAGTGAAAGATTAAGACCTCTCTTAAACACTGGCCTGCTTTCGCGGAATCAGTACTAAATCTACAGAGAACAAAAAACATAATTACTGCTGAAGTTAATCTCTCATATGTTTTTCGTATTCATTTATTTATTGTAATCTGGATGTGATCATGACAGGAAAAATAAAAGCTTTCCTAAAAACAATCATAATGTTTTCTGTTAGCAGTGTTTTTAAAAGTTCATCCATTCACCTATAATCTGAGTAAGATAAACTTTACCTTGCAGATATACACTCTGATCGATTTCCTTTATTTTTCCTGTTTTATAAAGACATGCACCTCTCCAAAATCCAGGGTCAGTGCAAAAAGAATGCAGGTATGTCCCAATCCCTATCCATCATAGATCACTCTAGGACACATAAATGGCTTTTCCTGCTTATATGGGCTTGAAAAAGAAACCAGTTTTCGCCTGAACTGTTTGGATAACCCACACTACTGTCTCCTTTCTGTCTGTCATCCTCCCATTCTCTCTCCTCGTGGATCACTCCAGCTGTCAGTGACTCGTCAGACCTTGCAGGGGCAGCCAATCAATACTGTGGCCGCAGTAACCACATACCACTATTTCCAAAGCTTCTTTAAGGTTAAATTCCAGTTTATTGCTGCAAGACAAACTATAAACACTTGTCTGCTTGTTTGACTTCCAAAACCTTTCAAAGCATGTTTCCACCACGGAATAAAAAAGGAAGACAATTGTGACTTCTTAAATCTAACAATTGTGATTTAATACATCACAATTCAGATGTTTACAAAGAAACATGTGTCAAAATTAAAAAATGTATCTCTTAGAATTGCAAGTTTCTTACACAGTTCTGATTTATTTTTTTACAACTCTGAGTTTATTTCTCGCAATCTTGAGTTTATATCTCACAAATTCAGACTTATTTCTCAACATTGTGATACGTAACCTATATTTTTAACAGTGTTTATTTCATATCTTGCACACATTTCACACAAAAAATGCTTTGGTAAATGTAATTTCTTTATCATATTAATTCATGACCTGAGAGTGGGTTCATGTGATTCAACTGAAGTTTTACAGGACCTGGGGCAAATACAGCACTTAAACTCAGTTAAACTAGCAATGCCTTGCCTTGCACTGGAGACTTCTGCGCATGCATATTTATACTTGCTCAACGGTTATTTCCCGCAGCTAATTAAAATGGTTGATTTGCTGAGACTGTCTGGAAACTCTCCAGACTGCTCTTGATGATTTATTTATCTATTTAGCCAGAGTTCATGGAAATAAAAAATAATAAATCAATTCTTCACTTTGTTTAGAAGTACAGCTGGTTGCAGAAAGGTGAAGAACAGAGAACGAAAAGTAATTGCTGCAAGGGATTATGGGTGTTCTTGACTATTAATAAGATAATCAAGGTGGATGGCACCAGTGAGCACTCTGGGAAAGAGCAGCCTCTGATCGAAGAGTCAATGTGTGTTCAACCAGACAGCAACTCAATCACTGAAGGCTGCCAAGTCGCAGCACTTTTGGTTGATAGCAGTGCTTCTACATGACTGATTTAAGGCCACACATTAGCCAACCAAATTAAAAATCCTAATTTATCGATCATAATCTGAAATAATACTTCAGGAAGACAAAAAAATAAAACACTACAGCCAAATATATAGTCTTTCAAAGTATACTTTATTTGATAACATAGACAAAACGATGGCAGGACAAAAATGTGTGCTACAAAGATTCTTCTTGGTCCGGTATCTGTACTATTTCCCTCCAGAAGGTATTAGCGATAAAAATGTCTTCCCATTCTTTTAAAATGGAGTTGCTGTTGCCTCTAACCCTCTATTAGAAGCACTAGTCAAAGTGCAAAGTCCATTGTTGTTGTGTCTCTGGTAGTTTGTTGTTGTTCTGTCTCTGTCTCTCTTGTCTTTTGCATGGTCTTGTGCAAAATATGTATACGTTAAATATGTTGTAATATGTTTAACTTAAAAAAGCATACCTCTTTTTTGTTCTTTCAACTGGTCTGTGTTTTTAAAAGCAAAAACACATTCTGTATGAATCACCGATAAATGTGGTTTCAAATGTGGCATAAAAACAGAGCTATATACTCTAATAATTTTTCAATGTTATTATTGAACATTTTACCATGAAACTTCTACTTTTTAAGGTTTAATAAAAAAGTGTTTCGTGTTGAGGTGTCTTAGTATTTGTTTGTGATATTAAAAGAGTAAATAAATGTTTCTACACAATTTTTTTCCAAAAAAAAAAAACATAAAATGAGCACAATGTACTGTCATAATATGAAGGAATTTCATATTTCATATTATGAAGGTGCTTTATCTGTATTTTGAACTTTACACTGCATTACGTTGTGTCTGAAATTAATGGATAATGTCCTGGCAGAAAAATTACCAGTATTTTTTTAAATGTATTTTTACTTATAGTTTTAAATATAATGGGTTTTCCTAACACCAGCCAATTAGTTTTACAAACAACCTAACTAGTTGCGTATTAAAACTAGATGCATGTCCAATACGGTTTTCTGAAAACATTTGCAAAATTGCATACATTTAAAAAAAATATATATTATCTGACTAAAATGTTTTTTTTATTTTGTTTTTTTTTTGCTTTCATAAGAAATGTTAGTAGGTTTACATATATAACAGTCACCACACTATCCATTATTTTTACCTGAGTAATAAGTTATAGTACATTAAATGAGGTTATACACTGAAGAATGATCAAGTGATTTTTACATACGTAAATACATACAAAAAAAAGTGTTTACATTGTAGTTTTGCGATATATATCCTTTTTTGAACTGCCTGAAAAAACCTTTTTACAATATATGGGGTTTTTTCAATTTGAAGGGTAATGGAAACGCAGCTATTGGTAGTTTTGCACATCATTGTTAATTACTAAACTGCACCCACATTCTTCATCAGTTTAGCTAATCTGGATTCATGTGTGCACAAATTGATTTTCAAATGATCTTTGCATCAAGTACTTGACGTCTATTCACCTCAATCCACAAACACTGCACAGCTTTTATCCAACTTTCATGAACTTTTCTGCAGCTCTAAGCCTCCTCTCAACTTCCTGTAAGCCCTCCCAGAGACATTTGCTTTCAACAGAGACATGCTCTCTTAGCTCTAACACACCCCAGCCCGTGTGGGCAAGAAGAGAGTTAATTACCTAGTGATAAATGCAAACAGGAAGAGGTAAACATACAAACACACTCGTCAGTAATTTACATGAGCTCCACTCGTCTGCAACCAGCAGGACGGGAACTGATGAAATCGCTCGCTCTGAAGCACTCGTCCAAGGAACTCAATCTCCAAAGTCACATCTAAAGCAGCACATCAGCATAATTAGGCAGAGTAATTCACACAAGAGACTGATGTCTTAGACCCCTCAGAGTCTGTAAACTTTGGAGTGGAAAGTGATTAGATGACTCCGGCTACTACATAATTCACAGGACGACATCTGTTAGACAAAAGATGTGAAAGTATGAAAAGTCTTTCTCTGCTGCATAAAAATGTGAGGCAACTTGCGGGCTGGCGAAATTACTGTCAAAATGTCCTTTAAAACGCAATTTAAATCCAGATAATATATACAGATAATTTACAAAAACAATGATGAAAGATGGCAACCAGTGACCCAAACTATTTTGGGGTAATTTTCACTGGTAAAAACAATTGCCTTTCAGCATAACAAACTGTAATCCAATCTGTCAAAATAATTGGTAAGGCCAGGTTTGACCGACTTTGAAGGAAAAAAATAATCACAAGGTCTTGTTAATCATGAATCTCATTTGTTTCTCGCAGAATGCAAATCCTGTTAAATGGAGAGTGAACTGAAATACCTGTTTGATTCTCCAGCTTATCAAAAATCATTTTAATAAACACTCGGAAATCTCATGTTTCACAAGTTTCAGTTGCAACAAAGTCAGAGATTTTATTACGAGCTTGAATATTTATAATCAACTCTAATCTAATATCAAATTATCTGTGTAATGCTATTCGCAGCAATTATCGGCAACTTTCATATTTATCTATTTAAATTTTTTACAAGGAATTTTTGGATGAACATTTTAGTCAACAATGATACATAATATAAACAACAATAAACTAAGATGGGATACACGTTATGTTAAAGTTCAATTCTCGCCATTAACAAACCATTAATTACAACTTCAATAAACTCCTAATTCGCTGCTTATTAATAGTAAGTTAGTTGTTAATTTAGGTATTGGGTAGGATTAGTGATGTAGAATATGGTCATGCAGAATATGTGCTTTATAAGTACTAATAAACAGCTGATTTGTTAACATAATAAGCATGCTAATTGGCAACTAGTTAATAGTGAGAATTGGTCCCTATACTGAAGTGCTAAACCATAAAATCTGTACATTTAACAAATATATTGAGTTTTCTTATTATTATTATTAGTGTGCTTGGTTAGCAAAATAAATAATCATATCTGTTAAATCTGTGCCAAAAAAAGTCAATTAAATAATCCAATAGACATCCTAATTTAATAAGCCTTTTTGCTGCAGATATTTGGACACGCATCAAGACAGCCATCCAAGACTCTGGGAGATTGGCAGGTTTGAATGTTTTCTTTGGGTGAATAGAGACGTCTAGACACAGTGAATAAAGATAGATGGAGAGATAGACAGAGGATTCCCAAAACCTTCTCTGTCTGGAGCAGACATAAGGAAGAGCACACAAATGAATCACCTTAATGACTCTAAAAATTCTTATCGTCTTTCCTTTTTTGAAATCAAAAATGGTAACAATAGGCATTTATACATCTTGTATGACGGTAACAATGGGGAGGACTACAAACGGCCTTGACGTGAACACTGAAAAGGCAAAATCTATCTGTAACTGTAGTGAAATGACTTATAATGGGAAAAACTGAAATGACAAAATTATAGAGAGGATGGGACGGCGGGAGAAAAAAAGAGATTACCTTGGTGCTTTAGGTTGTTTGTTCTGAACCAATATTATAACTGTCATTCATCATTGCTAAAATGTCTCTTTTGAGGGAAACAAGGCAAACAGAAAAGAAAAACTGAACTCTCCATCCTGATTTAAGCTTTCTCCCTGAACTCTTTTCAAAACATGTTCAATTTGTCATGGCCTAGAAGCACTACACCTACATAAATGCATCTCTCCTGCACTTACAGAAAATGCTGATGGATTCATCCCGCCTGTTGGTTCTCTGTCCATCAAGGCAATTAAAACATGAAAGCGCCCAGAGAATATCTCCACAGTGATGTCACAAGCGTCAGTGTGCAATGAGAGAGCAAAAAAGGCCAGGGCTGAATCCACTCTCATTTGCATATGAATGAGAGCCCATTACATTGAGCGTTCATTACATTATTTTTAATGGCCTGACACATTCAGTCATGTACCCGGTTAAAGCAGTGCTGAGCGACATCACGGACTCTCTTTATCCAGACGAGGGAGTTTCAATGAACACTTCCTGTGTGATCCTAAACATGTTCCAAAGTTTATTTAGAATAGCATAAAAATGGAAAATTATTTTTTTCTCTAAATACAATAGTTTTATTATTTACTATTGATTTGACAGAAAATCAAATCAAGTCAGACAAAAGATGTGACAGTGTTTAGTCTCCATTACTCTTAGTAGCCTTATTAAGATGTCTACCTCGTTCTTAACAAACATGCACAAAATGCAGGACAAAGGATGTGTAAGCATGTTCTCTGTGCCGAAGGGTTCATTGGCTGATGAGATGTCAAAGGTCAGCTAATTGTGCAGCTTCTGAAGGTCAGGGTAGGAGTGCAGTACCGCTCCAACCGAGTCAAGCATTCAGGAGCACTGACCTTTGACCCCTCACCTTCACCACTCACAAAATAACTACACAGAGTTACTGCTACTGAAATTATTTACAATACATAGATCAACTCACCAATAATCCCATATCTAAATACAAAACACTTACAGTAAGCAATCACACATGTATACATGCACATGATCTCAAAACAATCACAACAAAGGAACTGAAAATGCATCAACACAGAAACTTCCTGGCCAGCCTCCCTTTCTCATTTCTCATTCAATAAATTAAAGGCTGCCACTTCAGACTCCAAAAGGGACAGTTAAAAAATTAAGCTCTTGAGAAAGTATGCATTGTCCTTGCAGTAAAACTGGTTTGGAATTAGACTAATAATAATCTGCTAAATGAAGAGCTAAAATAATGTAGCATTAAACCATTTTAAAAGGCAGCGGAACAAGAAGGTCAAACTGCTAAGAAGAAAGGTAGTACTGTATACAGTTTATCAAAGCATAATACTTTCCAAGAATCTAAAACAGGGGGCTTTTGTGCGCAGCAGACAGCGTGTAAATTGCTTTCTCTCTACAATAAAACTAAAAGCACCATTTAGAGTAAACCAACTCCAGGCTATAATGAAAGAAATGAGAAGATCGCTGTCTAGTGCCAAGGTTAATAATCACTGAATTTCCTAATTAGCTAGGCAATGCATAATAGCGCAGGGGCAATCTGGCTGCCTGTCACTATATCTGGGTTGCAATCTGAGAAAGACTCAAACTGAGCTTAATCACAAATACTTCTAAACAGTGTCCAGGGGAAAAAAAAAGAAAAACAATAAAAATAGTTATTAGTACATAAAAAATAGTCAAAAAGTTTATATTCATTTTGAGATTTGCTTGATATTAGATGAAAGAAATAGATTCAGCGTTATTAAATTCATATAACTATTAACCTAAATGAAGGCAGAGATAAAATAGAGGAAAATAACATGTTCATTTAAATATCCAAAATTCAGTTGTTTGTTCAGCCAAAACAGCTAAATATTTTTAATAAAGTTAAAAGGTTTCGGTATCATTACGATACTATCAAAATACTACCGATATTTTAAATTACGTGTTAGTTTCATATTTAAGTTATTATTAACATTTTTGTAAAAGTTCTATTTATAATTGCACTTTTTTTTTGTATGACTTTTTGTACGGCTGTTAAACGATTAATCGCGATTAATCGCATTTAAAATAAAAGTTTTTGTTTACATAATATGTGTATGTGTGATATGTATATTTATTGTATATATACACATACAGTATATATTCATCAAATATTTACATGTATTTTATATTATACACTCTCAGAAATAAAGGTGCAAAAGCTGTAACTGGGGCGGTATGTTTTTAAAAGGTATATGTTTGTACCTATTTGTATTTATAAACACACAATAAATATATACAGTACACATATATATGTATTGTAAACAATTTAATTTTTTTTGGATGCGATTAGTCATGATTAATCATTTGACAGCACTTGATGAGAAATTTTATCCTGGGATAGCTAAACAAATCTCTGCCCTTTTCTATTGTGATTTAGTTTTAGCCAACTATAATAACACAGTTGCCAATATATTGTGTATCGTTTTATTTATTCAGCAAGCAAAAGTGCCCAAATCTAAAGCCTCCCATATGACATTCAGGGGAAAAAACAGATATTATGGCTATAAGTTAAGAATTTGTTTCCATAACTTAATTCGTGGCCACAAATATACATCAAGAACAAGCAAGCATTTACCTAATTAAGTAGGTCCTAGAAATAAACTCTTCCTTTCTTTCCATTCATATATATCATTTTTCTTTTTTGTTTTTGCCATGTCATGTGTGGGGCTCTGTACCCAAAAAATAACAGTTATCAAGACAAAGCGAGCACTGGACTGGTCATGTGATCCTCCGTGTATGAACCAGCAGGTGTTTATCTCCACAGGGCAGCCAGGCACTTACATTTGAACTTTAGTGTCAGCTGAAATATGGTTCTTAAGTGCATCTTAATTCAACTCCCACTGAGGGAAGCTAGGTGTGAACAGAGGAGACAACTTCCCTGCCCACAGAAAGATGGATTACAGTGATGGATGGAATGTGATGGAAAAACAAAAGAAACCGGTGCTTTCAAAAGCACAGCATTGTGTGCGGGTCAAAAAGAGCGTCCTGGGAAGAAGGGCACTGCTTCAGAAATGATTAACAGCATTCCCTACAAAAGCTTCCTTTCCTAAACACACGCGGCAAGCCAATCTCATTAACGGGGTGTAAGCGGTCACTTAACGTCTGCATGCAACTACCTGAGGACAGCTGGCCGCGCTACCCAGCCATCCACAAGCCATCTTCCTCTGCTTCCTGTCAAAACAGGAAATTAGCAAATAGGAAATTGCTGTATTGATGTGCATTGGCTGGAATCCACAGTTCAGAAAACAGGGATATGAAGGGTGCGACCCATGGCAGGACACCCTATGTGTTATTTATATCACTTCAACATGCTCAATTCATTTCCCAGGAGTTCTTTTCGACTGTTAATCAAAGATTGTAGATATTTGTGAACTTCATGACCCCAAAAATGTACAAAACACCTGCTAATATCTGCAGTCCCAACTCAATGCAGAATAAGTTGTCGGATATCATTATTTAAATAATAAATTAGCAACTGCATTTCTCATCATTGACTTTAAATTCTCAAAAATCTATGCATTTTTTGCATTTTTTTTTATTATTATTTGTAATTGCAGAATTTGTATTTTTTATTATTTGTTTGATATTTCCATCTATCCTTCCATCACATTTGATTTAATGAGATAAATAAACTTAAATGAAAAATCTACTATGCACAAGCTACAAAAGGACATGATTGAGGAAAAAATTGACAGAGAAAATGATGGAAAAATATTGCAAAGCAAAGTATTGTGTTCCACAGAGAAACTTAACATTCATTCACAATAACAGTTTTATTGTATTA
>JAUMHI010000061.1:15241265-15279525 GCA_032359435.1 Enteromius unitaeniatus
TCAAAGGCATTCAGTTTCAAATACCCAGGTATGACAGCATGAATCATGTTTGAGGATAACAAGTTATGCTGCATTCATTTCATGTCAGAAATTCCTTAAATATGAGACAAGATTCGCAGAAATAACTAGTTTCCACGAAGATGCACAATAGGCAAAATCTAGCTTGATATTATGCAGTGATGCAGTGAGTGATTCAACATCTTTATCCATATTTAAACTTAGAGGCTTCTTAAAGGCATTTTTCAAAACATTCAAGCTGTCAAGGCTTTAAATCAACTCAATACTGAAAGCATTGCATTTTTAATTAAGAAACGGATCCTTTTTGCTGCCTCAAATTAAATTTATTCTGAATCGTGCTCAACCTTAGATTCCACACTCTTTTAAAGACACAGCCAACACATATTATTCTAAAAACCACTTAATAAAAAAAAAAGAATAGTCAATATCTACTCCTATTCTAAAGACCTTTAATAAAAGAAACCGCACTTCCAAGGAACATGAAAAAGTGAAAGACAAACAACTCTATCAACAGTTGCTGGCTCAGATAGTGTGGGAAAGTATTACACTAGATTGCTCCACACCAACCATCTCCCCTTTACTAGCATAACAAGCGTACATTAATAGCTGCGTCACTGATAATTAAACTCCTCCTTTAATGGAAGGACCACAGGGAAAGCACACAACCTGCAACTGTAACTGTTTTAAGGCTGCGACTTCACAGTCCTGTGTGAAACTCCCGGCTGCGCTGTTTAAATGTCCAAAAGTGACTATCTTTTACACAGAGGACCGGAGAGTGGTTGATGTCTGTGGGAAAGACTGCAGTGGGGCTCATAAAGAGAGGTGTGAGGTAAAATAGCTGACACGCTGCAAGGATAAAACGCAAGCTCTCCAGGACCACGTTGCAATCTGACATCATAAAAGCCCGCTTGTAGTAACTCCAGGATAGGATAAGGACGCTAGCATTTTGACATCATAAATGGTGCTATGGTAACAGATGGGCTGACACAGAGCTGCTTTTGTTGCAACATCATTAGCAAGGCCATGGTAACAGATTGGGTTATACAGAGCAGTAGCGAGAGAGGCAATTACAGGCCAGTCAGCAGTCTAATACGGCACTGACATCATAACAAATGACATTTCTTCCAAATTTCACGTAACAAGTTTTTCGAACAAGCAGCAATTCGGAATAGCAAAATGCTACATCTATGTTTTTAAAGATAGATGAATAATCAAACATGCTCTCTTAAAATTCATTCGGACAGTAAAGCCGTTTATTCAAACAGTCCATGTAAATTAAATATCCAAAAGACTTAGCTTAGCTTAGCTATAGCACTCTAACTTTAACCTCAACTATAGCATAACTTTTTGCAACCTTTATGTTGTTTACGCTACTCCAGGGTTTTCTAAACTTTCGTAAATGCTGCAGACCCCGTTTTAGTTTGAAAACCCTAGGGTTGAATTTCAGTGTGAACTGACCAAAGCAGCATGGCTGGTCGCTCTGGAAATTTTGGATGTGATTAATCATTTGACAGGACTAGTAATCCACAAACGTTATTTAAAGCAACACTCATCCAAAGATGATTTGCTCCATTTTGATCACTACCACTGACATCAGTGTTTATGTACGAAATATAAATGTATCCTAGTACTTCTGTGATCATATGAATGATTGCCAGACAAAAAGAATAGACTACTGTGTGGTTGAAAACAATTTGTGAAGCTGTTACATATGATAACCGTTCTCTCTGTATTGACATCAGCTCAAACAAAGGTTTGAATACCAGTATAACTTTGTCAAAGGTTTAACAGACACAAACAAATCATTGTCATTTCGAAATAAGATCATGTGGGTGCTTGAATTGAGATTGCGATCTTTTAACAATTAATTGTGCAGCTATAGTGTACAGTTAAATGCTAACTGTTCATATGCTTTATACTTGTGTATATATTTATAAATACTTACTTATATGAATTTGTTTGCTCTGCTGGTTGTGTCTATTTTAATTATATGCCACCCTAATTGTGTTTCTTAGTGTTGTGGGATAAAATATGTAAAGTTAGCCACTGTCTGCTAGTAATACAAATACTTTATAAACAGTATCTTGACTGCAGTTTAACTGTTTTTATGGTAAATGATGCTTAAAGCAAGTTTAAAGTCAAAGTTAAAGGTTCTTGACTACATCTTTAGGTCTAGAGCAACATAACTCACTTGTCAGAATAGTCAGAAAAAACAAAGTGTAAATCACAGGAACTGGTTTAGGAAATTCTCTTTGTCAGTAGATGAACTGTGACCAACCCTTGCCTCCTAGGGGAAAAACAAAATAAAGGCAAAGATCTGGCAATCTGACAGCACTCAAAGACAAGCAAGTGATTAATTTCTTATATCGTCATCTGCTCTAATTAAAGTTCAAAGAACATTGGCCATTATTCATAATAAGCCATTATAATAAAGTGCAATCTTCTACCATGTTACAAATTGTCTTACAAATGATCAAAGTTTTACATGTCCACCACATAAAAGAAACTCGCTATAGATAAAAGAACAGATAGTAACCACAACACGAAAACAGAAGTGATTCTTATCTGCTCTTTGTCATAAAAGTCTGTCACATCTGTAAATGTGAGAAGAAGCCGGATGCCATGAAATTACAAGTGTGTAAAACAGAGATTAGAAGATCCCTGCAAGACGCCTCAATTTATCATATAATGCTAATAAATGCTAAAAAAAAAAGTGCTGAAATGCACTTACGGATCAGAAACTTTGCATACTTGAGAGGAAAATAAATCAAAGCACATCTTCCCAAACAACCATGTGGTACCTAAACTGTGAATGATTCCAAATGGTGAGTGAGTTCACTTGCTAATTAAAAATAGCTGAAAATAATAACGTAATTTTCCAAAAGCACATACATATCCAGAAAGACAAAGAAGTGAAAGCAGTGGCTTTTGTTTAACCCGGTGAATCACATCTGCAAAGGTGAGACAAATCATTTTGTACTGTGATGGCTGATTAAATCCACCATCTTTGAGAGAAACCTTTTCATAGAACGCGCACACACTCTCAAACACACAAAACGAATAAATGATAATCATTCCATGATAAAGCAGCATATTTTTATGCAAAATCTCACACACAGACTCACGCTTGCATGCCGCACCACACACGCAGAGGAAGACGTGAAGCATGAAATGAACTTAGGTGTGAACTTTGACTGGCATTTCCATACACAGATTTATGGGGCCCACATCTGACTATGAGTTCTGCAGAATGGAGAATAAATAAGGGCATACAAAAGGCACACACATACCACACTTACACATGCCAAGTCAAACACAGCAGGAGATCCTCCCAAACTCAAATGAATGCCAACAATACAATTACAGGTTGGGCTGACAGTTGACCCACTGACCAGCAGACAGGCACTGATGTCAAGACTGGAAAAGCCATGGTGTTGCAAAAAAGAGTTTACAGTTGCTCAGGTTTGTAAAATGGTATCCAGTCATGGCGGATCTAAAAGCAGTAGCAATGTTCTTCATAAGCAATCACTTTATGAGGGGTTTATTAGCATTTTAGCTATTTGATGTTACTAGTCAAAGGTTGGTATATTAGAGGGAGGTGCATTTTCATTCTAGTGAGATAAAAAAAAGTAGAACAAAGTGACTTAGTAGTGAAAGTGACTAGTATTCTGGTGAATGTACCCTCTGGTGGACTGGAGAGGAGTTGAACCGTCAATCTGCTAAGTGCTAAAAGTTTTTTTAAAAATCACCTTTCAGTCGTACACAAGCATATGGATGCTTGATTATCAAATCAAGGCCCGTAAATGGCTAGTTCACCCCAAAATGATTTTTTTTGTCATTAATTACTCACTCTTATGTAGTTCCAAACATGTAAGACTTTGTTCATCTTCAGAACAAAAATTAAGATATTTCTGATGAAATCAGAGAGCCATCTGACCCTCCATAGACAGCAACATGACTGAAATGTTCCCAGATTCAGAAACGTAGTAAATACATCAGTAAAACATTTCATGTGACATTGTGGCTCAATCTCTCAATACTTTTTTTGCTCAAAGAATTATTTGGAACATTATGAGGGTGAGTAATTAAAAACAGAATTTTAATTTTGGGGTGAACTAATCCCTTTAAACTCCTTCATCGAGGTATCATTTACTTTAACCCATAGAATCCTGCAGCAACAGTGTAGAATTAGCACAATTCCGCAGTTGAACCACAGACTTGGCAACACAGAAGGCAATTGTCCTTGTTCACAGTGCTGTTCTGTGATGACATCATGTGAAAGTATTTGAAAATTATTTCTGTGGTCATGTGATGACAACTAAAGATTGTATTCTATTCAATACACAGTGTCATCTGAACACAGACAAATTGTTTTGTTGTATCTGTCTTGTGAATTCTTTGCTTTAGAGAGGATGAAAACACTTTTTTGTTTAATGTTAAATCTGCATTCTAAAGCAAAACCGGTTGAAAATAACTGATTTAAATAACAAAGTTCTATTTCCTGTGCTGAAAATTTACTCAACCTATGAGTGCAAAGGCAAAGAAATATTGTGCTGATCAGCTGATGGCCAGATGTGCTCAAAGCTAAAAATTCAGAGCCCGTGCGATATGCCACATGTCTGTGTCTTATCTTTGTTAGCCCACAGTCGGCCTGACATTTAGTGTAATAACAGGCAGGACTGGACAGAGAGAGGAATGACAGAGAATAGCAATTACTTTGGTTGGAACATTCCTGGATGTTCTTTTTCCTCAAAGATACAGAGGCATGGATTCCCAAACACTCTGACAACAAACATATGCCAATGTACTCTAGCATTTATGCGCACACAAACACACACACACAAGCCTTCTGCTCAAGCCCTCTTCAGCCTGTTTCCTGTGTCACACCCTACAACATTGAGAAGTTTCCTCTCACTGTTGGCAGCCTGGGATAAATTACAGAATACGAGAGGAGATGGCTATAAACTAGCCAGTGTGAACTCTCTTGTTTTCTCTGACATTATTTTCACTGCATATCCTGCAGCATTGTTGAAACTGATGGGGGAATGGGGAAACTTTCAAGAGATCTGACACACTTTAAACACTGTCCTGCAGTCCCAAAAGTCACTTCTCTTACTTTCTAGTTCTGCCTTATATTATCCTCTTTTTGGTCCCAAACTTATTTTGACAATAAAAACACTTCTAAATGCAATACAAGTATACATGCATAAAACCAAGTGGTATTTCAGTTTTAAGATATAACAAGCACACATATTAATATTGAACATAAAAAGTTTAATTTGTGTTCATTTTGAATCAGTAAAACAAATGCACAAGGTTGCATTTAAAATAGAAATCCATGTGCCTCTAGAGGACAAGAGAGGAACTTCATGTATGCTTTAGATCCATATCTGGCAGCTTCATACAATATGCCTAAATTATCTATATAAAACAGTAAATAGGTCTCAGTTTTAAGAAGTATAACAAGAATTTCTTACAACATATATATCAGCAAGCATCAATATATTTACTAATATAGACAAAAGCAAAACAAGTGCTTTGCTTTAACATCAAAAGCCTGAAAGTGAGAATACAGCAACTGAGGAAGAGCTCATCATAGTCGTATCAGCTGAGCACACAGCTTAACAGTGAAACAACCCGGAAGCAAACAATGAGTTTAAACACTCACTGATTGAGAATCAGATAGCAGGGATCACCAGAGTAAAGATCAATAATGCAATGCAGTACTTGGCTCTCTCAACCCATCATTTCCTGTGGTTTACATTCTGGTTTCCCTATGGCCAGGGTCAGGTTAAAAGGTTAAGAGGAAGACAAGAGCAGCATGCATAAAATGTCCATCTCCAGATTTGGAGATCTGAACTTCTGTGAGGTGAGTGAACCCGAAGCAGCAGCTACCAGGCACATGCTGTTAAACATTATTCACACTCACCGTCTGGAATAAAAACACTACCAGTTAACAAACTCATGTTGTCAAGGTCTTTGTGGATGGGGTGTGCATTTTATAATATATTTTTAGATATTTGAAGAGAAAAAAAAACAAAAACATCTGTTTACACTATCCTATAAAAATTGTTGTCAGTCCTGATATTACATTCAATTTCTTTTATTAAATGTGATACTTTATTTCAATAACACTGCTTCACTGCTTATTAATATTGAAAAAAAGTCTGCCATATAAACAAGTGTCACAAACAGGCAGAAGCATGCAGAAAACCTCACCATTTATGAATTATGAAATCATAATAGTATATGTGCATGTATGTATAAGTTAACATTTTTAATTAATTTATAACATTAATGATTTATATATTATATATTATATTAAAATATTAAACAAATATTAGTTCATATCTATTTCATATATATATATATGTTAACATTTGTAATTAATATTAACTGTTACCTTTATTATTTATTTATTTATTTATTTGTGTGTGTGTGTGTGTGTGTGTATATATATATATATATATATATATATATATATATACATAAATAAATCATTAAACATTTAAAGTTTTATTGAAATTTCTAGCCATATGAAAGCAACATATAAATACAAAATTTTAATTTTTAAGAGCTTGGCACAAGGAAAAGGATTTTTAATTTTCTTTAAACGTCATTAATCCATTAAAAATTGTCAACGCATTTCTTTCAAATAGCATTAAAGAAACGTAACTTAAAAAAGACAATTCAAGGAATCAGGTGTGTGTTGACGTTAAAATGTTTGCCAGGTGCCATCCACCCCCATATTTCGTCACAATTCTCCTGTTGTTGTGTTCTGATCAACAGCTTTGCATTTCTTGCAAACTCTAAGCATATGAAAGTACAAGAAAAGGGCACAGGAGCAGAATTGAAACTATTAAAGGCAATCAAATTTGAGTGATTTATAGCGACTTCTGTGGCATGTGCTAGGCAAACCTCCCCTGCAGGGTTGAGAGTGAAGAAATGGAGTAAGCAAGTCAAACCAGGAATTCCAGTAGGCCTTCAACTCCGCTTCAGTCAGCCTCGCTTCTCGTGAGAACTGTGAGCTTTTCTCTGGTAGGGGTGTGAGGAAATAATTGTCCTCAGAATAAACATTTGAACAGTGCCGTTTGGCATGCATGCACATTTAAAGTAACCTGAAAATTCAGATGAGCTCTCAACAGCGTAAGGCTTATTGCTCTCTATAAAGAGAAGATACATTCTTTAAAATAAACATTCTTGGCATTGATGAATTCACGAAGAACCCTTAACATCCTTTCCAGTGAACAAAAGTTTCTTTACAAGGGTTCTTCTGGTTATTTAAAAAGAACTCAAAGAGTAAATTGTTATTTTATGAACAGTGCCTGACAGCACTTTTCTCCAAAAAGAGATAAAATAACAATTCTTGGAATCTATGGCTTTTCCAAAACATCCTTGGAACATTTTCAATCCACAAAAGGTTCTTTACAGTTCCTCAGATTACTCAAATTATCTTCAAACTAAGAAAAAAAATATTTTACCAACTGTTCATGATAGCATGAGTCTTATGGATGCATTTGATTCTAAAAGAGAAGGTACCTTCATGAAAATTAATGTTCTTGGCATCTATGGTTTCATGGAAAACCTTTAATTTCCACAAAAACTTTCCACTGCAAAAAGGTGTCTTTAAATGGTTACAAATGTTCTTAAGATTATTCACATGATCTTTAAAGAAATGTTCTTTTAAAAAAAATTAACGGAAAGGTTCTTTGAGGAACCCAGAATGGTTCGTCTAGTTTTTAAACTTATGCAACTACCAATTGAATAAAACACTGGGCCACCACTCTGAACGATCTCCATCTTCATTGCCCAAGACAATACACTGTAGTCTAATCAAGCAAGGTCCACCCATTTCATACCACCACCCATATACACATATATACACACAACTGCAGGGGTTAAGTGTCTGAAATAAAAACGGCAAACAGCAAATCCATCTAGCTTTGCTTGAGATGATCCTCATGGTTTTTACCATGAAGTCTGGTCACAAGAGAGTTCAGGGAGATGACTGACAGCAAAGGAGAGTGTATTCTCATTACAGCCATCATCTAAGGTTTCACCCAGCATTTGAAGGACGAAGGGATGCAGGTGTTTTCGACCTGCCTGGTGAATGGACTTTAAACTTCTTACATGTCACAACAGAGAGCTTATAGGCCCTTAGAACTGTAGTGGCTATTATAATTGATGACAGCCATTTCAGTGCCTCTCTTTGGACAATGGAGATGAAATAACGGCCGCCCCCAAGCGCATATTCATCTTATTAAACGTGATACCATATACCATGTTGTCCTTCATCACAATAATGGGATTGGGAATGCTATATTCCAAACCACTAGATTGTTCTAACCCAGGTGCGTATGGCCTTAAATTTTGTTGAACGATCTTGTAATCGAAGCGGACAGCCAGTAGAGTGAAAGAAGTTGACGTTAGCCGTCTCAGGTTCACTCTTACCGGATAATGATTATAGTAGCCGGACATATGATTTAGGGTTAAAGCTGGCCATTTTTAAATTGCAATTATGTGCTGGAGCTTTGTGACTAGTTAAGTGCCAATCATTGTAGGCAATGAGGTCTTTGTCCATTGTCCTGTGTTAAGCTTCCAGGCATTCCATCCTCAGGCATTGTTCAGGTGTTAAGTGCCTTGACATTGAAGTGAATGAACTACTGAGGAGAGAGCTTCTTTATTGTTTGAAGAGAAGAGACCGTTCCTCATTGATATCAGCCAGGGGAATCACTGGCAATAAATAATAAAACAAAGGATGGACCAGGCTGAAAGCAAACCTGCTGAAAAAGAGTGAAGCCATTAAAAGCTGTGGGGCGTGAAGAAAGACTAATTGCCACCTGCGAGCGTGTGCTTGGCAGAAGACTGCAAAGAAACGGCTTGTCACATGCCAGGCTGAGATGCTGACCGCGCATTTCCTGGAAGGAGCCCAAATTTTAGGATTTTAGAACATTTCAGTGAGAATTTCATTAATGAATAGGTTGTGCTTGTGCACTTAAATGGGTTGATTTTTAGTTAATCCATTCATTACATCACGATACATCATTTGATATTGATACATCATTGATACACAATGTATCAAAATCAATGTTGGGGGTAACGCATTACAAGTAACACGAGTTACATAATAATATTATTTTTTCCAAGTAACTAGTAAAGTAACGTATTACTTTTTAATTTAAAATAGAGTAATATAACTGAGTTACTCTTTCAAAAAAAGTATGCCAGTTGCTGTTTTCTTTTTTATTGACTGTCAAGTCTCCTGACTCCATGTTGGGAGAAATCAGAAATACAGTGGCATTGTTTGCGGTGTGTGAATACAGTGTAGTTCTAGACTGAATGTGAATGTGTATTAATTCATCTCACTCTCAAAAAACTGATTTAGTATTCATCAAAATGAATTAAAATAAACTCAGAATATGCAAACCTGCAATAATTAAATTACACAAATGTATCATAAAAAAGTAACATAATGCATTATTTTCCATAAAAAGTTACTGAGTAACGTAATTAGTTACTTTTTTAGGGAGTAACGCAATATTGTAATGCATTTCTTTTAAAAGTAACTTTCCTTATCAAAATTAGTTTAATTTGTAATGCACACATTTCACAAATCCACTCAAAGTTTGAATATTTTTAAAGAACACCCTTTAGAAGATACAGGATTGATGGACTGAGCAATTTAAAGGGTTAGTTCACAAAAAAGGAAAATTCTGTCATTAATTACTCACCCTTGTTTCTCTCCAAATCAATAAGACCTCCGTTCATCTTCTGAACACAAATTAAGATATTTTTATGATATCAGAGAGCACTCTGACCCTCCATAGACAGCAATACAACTGGAATGATCCCAGATCCAGATATGTAGTAAAAACTAAAAAAAATAAATAAATGTTTTTGTTTTATTCGCGCAAAAAACGTATTCTTGTACCATTGCAAGTTGATCTACTGATGTCACATGGACTGTTTTACCAATGATTTTACTATGTTTCTGGACCTGTGATCATTTCAGTTGTATTGCATTGTATCTTAATTTGTGTTCTGAAGATGAATGTGGATTTTTGGGTGAACTAACCCTTTAAGGATACACGATTCATTCAGTTTCCTGAATCTGAGAATTTTGCAGCATTGAATCCATTTGCAGACTGACACTGTTGTGTTATTCCATGGATAGATAGATAGATAGATAGATAGACAGATAGATAGACAGAGAGATAGGCTGTATGACTGCGAGCCACTGAATTTTGATACTGGACTGTTCAATTGCACAAAAAAAAAAATTCTGCAATTACACAAAAACAATTGACTGAGAGGCCAGTAGCCCTTGCCAACACAAGCTGGCCAAGGATAAATGAGCTTTAGTATGAACCAGTGAAGTGCAGCTGGGTCATTAGGGCAGCCTGATATCTGAAACGTATTGAGTGTTGCGGTTCCCAGACTTTACCAGCAAACTGAAGCAGGTGTGAATCGCATTTGAAAATCAAGAATAATGAAAATTCAAACTATCTAAGCCTAGAGGCCACCCACACTTTGGTAGAAGCTGATAAACAGTAACCCTCTTTAGCTTCTCATCTAGAATCACATCGCTTGAGTCTCTAAGTTCAGGTCAGGTATCCACCACACATCTCCGGCTGGACAAAGCATCCTTTCTTTCCCCAACTCCAGGGAAAGTAGGACTCCCATGGCCAATGCATCCAGAGTCTCATTAAGCCATCAGCAGTGGGGCCAATAGAGGTGTAACCTCTCCGGATTGACCCCACGGCTTTATCCCCCACACCTGGACCGGACCACACAGGGCAAACAGCCAGAGAGTGAAACGGGGCAGCCAAATTGTCATTATTTCAGATAACCACAGCTGATGAGAATGAGTGAGTATATTAAGCACTGGAAGCACTAACCAAATAACAAATCGTAGGGTGGGACGAGGTCATACGCATCCAGCAACATCGATGCACACCCACACAAAAACCCTCTCTTTATTCCCTGAGGTAACCTGGAGAAAAGAGAACTTGAGGGGGGGGGGGTTCAAAGCAAACCGTAGGGCTTGTAATCCTACCTAAGCATGAGATCTCTCTTGAAACACAACCACAAAAGAAAGCGAAGGGAGGGGGAAAACCTGAGGCTAACCCAAGCAGCAAGTCAGACAACAATAAAAAGTCGACAGCCTATATTTAACTGTGGTGGGAATTTGGTGAGGAGTATACAGGAACACTTTGAATGCATGATGAAGGTCAACTGGGTCTGCACTTCCTCCACAGACTGTTCAGCGAGTCCGCTCGACTGTTTTCTCCCCCCAATGTCGACGGACAAGGGGGGAGATAAGCATTGTTTCCCAAAACAATGGGCCACTTCCAATAGCCCCCTCCCCTGTCCACAAACTCTCAGAGACTGGCACTCGCGCAAACTGTGTGAATACAGTGTGTGAAAGTAAGAAAAGCTGTTGAAAACTCTAGAAACGGAAGGTTGTGAGAGAAAAAAAAGACATTTCTTGGCTTTAGGAATGAGCAGATAGACTCCAAACAAACAAAGGCAAACGGTTTTGTAGCTTCAGTTTACCAGCATTCATCAAAATAAAACACAAGGGTGGCGATCTGGATGGTTTAAATTTTTTTTGTGAGATTCAAGTAAGCCATACTTTTGAATACTGGCATTAAGGTGGTACTAACTATCGATCGATCAATCGATTTAATTCAGAAATGCAAAAAAAGCATAAACTACTCTAGATGTAACCTCAAAGTTCCCATATGGATTTCCATTTTGTTTAAGACTCTATTTCAGTAAATTTAGTGGTACTTCAATAGTTAATTTTGCGTTCAGATAGCTTTCTGTACATCATGTCCATCTACTTTCTGCATTGGCAAGCATGAGGACACTTTGTGCCACACAGCTGAGCTTCTCACATCTCCCTCCAACCATCCCACTCAAAGCTTGATGGGGGTCTCTGTTTTGACCATAAGGCAAACATCCAGCAATGAGCACATCAATGAATACAATTTTATTCAAGCCTATAGGTATTTCAGGCTAAATATGATTTCAGTGCATGACTGATTGTTCTAAAGCGCAACAAAGCCTATAGTTTGAAAAAGAGGTCATTTAAATATTTGCTCTCTGTGGCGGTATAGTAAAAAGATTAACCTTTTGGTGACTTGGTGAACTTTGTGAATAGGAGCCTGAATAGGATATCGGTTTTCTGATAAGGGAGTCATAAACTACAAAGACAGGGCTTATTTGTGTCAACTTTTCATCAGATCGTGAGTTCTACACAAAATTGGCCTTTAAGAGGCTTTCAAAGCATCTGATTTATGAGAAGCTTTCGCAATGCTTTGAAAAGAGCCGAGAGACAGAATGAAACAAGGAGAACTTCCAGAGCTCTGAGGTTTAAGTGAAAGTCAAGTGCTTCTTGAAACTAACAAAAGATTCTTAGTCCTGTGGTCTTGCATGAATCAAAACAGTTCCTTGAAAGATTACGTTATTAGTGATACGATACACCAAACTCCCCTGTCTTGGATGTGTTTGTTTGCTTTGCAAAGGCACTGAAATGATGCTTCTCACTAACTGACCTTAAAGGAAGCAGGGTCGGACAGAGCAAGGGCTTGTCTCCTTAGTTCAGCTATAGTCATCTGACATCGCTTGCACAGATCTGGCTTAGTCTCTTCCCTGTCGGATTCAGGGAGGCTCACGGCTCCTGCGCCTTCAGGCGGGGGTCTGCTGGCACACCTTTCCTCCTCCGCTGACAGTCTCTTCCTCGGGCTCAGCTCAAGTGAGAGAGAAGATTCTCCACTCGAACAGCCTTCCACCTTAATGAAAGACAACAAAATCAAGTTGCAGAAAGACCATATATATTTAACATCTGTCTGGTTATAAATGTAGAACATCCAGATTACTGTTAATTGCATATTATATATAGTTTATTATATTACAGCTAGTAACAAATAATGCAGCTTCACTATTTTGTTAATACACGTAACATGATTCAACTTTTTAAACGTGTTACAAATTACTCAACAACAATGCACAAACAGCAAGCTTGGGAATTCAAATAGATTACTGTAACTTCTCTGCATCAGCTGTTAGAGGACTTACAGTTGACCGGCTGATCTGGAACTCTCCTTGCGCATTCACCTGCGTTAAATCCATCATCTCGGTACAAAAGATCAAAACGCGGACATCTAGTGCACTTTATTGCGTCTCTGTTTGTCTACACTCGTTAATTAGGAACACAGTTCATGGATAGTCAGTGGGAGCGCAAAGGTAAAAGCACGACTCAATTCTCGTGAAGTTTTGCTTTGCTTTAGTTCCATGACGACGTGCGTACGCGGGAGTGAAGTTTGACTGCTGTCAATGTGCGCGGTCGGTCACTTGGTTGCAGGGGTGGAGCTGAGCGCTCAGTAGCTATTCACACACTGTTTCAGATAGTTTAGACTGCGTTTGCACAAACAAGAAGTGAAAATAAAATATCTTTCACTGAGCTAGCGAGCTTAATACATTCTGCGTTTGTGATAAGAGGTGCGCGTTGAGGAAATAATAACTCGTGTACTAATCGAATTTATTGTGTTCTTGTACACTCATCTGTGCACTCATCTTTCCCATTTGTAAATAAAAAAATTCTAATAAAAAAAAAGATCTATAAATAAAAAAAAAGCTTCATTACGTCATCTTTTATGTTCCAGTTCACTTGTGCTGAGCGTGAGATTACGCGTCTGTTGGAGTCTTGCTTATTACTCTGGCGCCACCCTCTGGTATTTCACTCAACTGCATCTTATAAACCTCTCGGTTTACAATAAATAGTGAGAATGTTTGAATATTTCATTACACATCTCTAAATATTTTATGTTGATGATACATATGCTGGAGTCACGTGACCTTGAATCGCCACCCTGATACTGTCGTTCTCCCTCCTCAAATAATCTCATTCAGCCCTTTGTCTGTGGCAGAGCAACTGGTCCAATAAACCATCAATAACGGACCGTTTAACGTGGGCGAAGAAAACTGCGAAACCTGCTGACAGACATTTAGCTGTTTGTGACCCTCCATAATCATTGTAGCCTATAGACTCTTTAACTTTATCTCTAAAAAACAGTTTAAGAACCTTTATATGAACAATATTGTCTGTTTTTGAGAACCTCATTATTGGTTTATTAACACATCAGACTGCTGTTGTTTTTTGGCTTTAAGGCTTTTTTATTTTCATATTTTAAACGAACGACTTTAACCTAATTGTAGTACATTTTCATAAATGTCAAATTAAATCATATGTTCGCTGAGAAACTTTTAACTTTTAAGCACAAAGTTCACTATCGAATTAAAAAAAAAAAGTTCTTCATCTGCTTTACTTACAGTAATGTAGTGTAATGTATTGCATGTTTTTAGGGAAGTTGCTGAAAGCGCGGTTGATGGATGAGAGCTGTTCGTGGTGCTGAAATGGAAATCAAAACCCTCTATACATTACAACCTTTGAAAACTTAGTGTTCATATTTACGAACCCCACAATAGCACAGCCTTTAAATCGCACAACGTTTTGTAAGCGAAACAACCCACGTCGAGTCTGCTGAGCTCTAAATGAGTCAACTTGTGGAGTCTTTTGTGCGTTCTCAAGGGCTTACCTTGGCTTTTCGCTTTAACAGATGACTAGTAAATCCAAAAATGATGTCAGCATCCACGAAAAACGTCCCCAAGTCAATCAGACTGGGCTTCTGCTTGTCCGAACCAGATGACCCGTTAGAGTTTTGTAAATCCATGATGTGAATATATTTCCTCGCCCAGGTTACAGAAAACGTGGAGAGGTCATCGCAGCGCTTTGGAGTTCTGAGTCATTTTACAGATGGTTCTCTCTGATTCCAAAGCAGCGTCATGGTCTTATCCAGAGGTTTCCTCTCAGGTACATCCAACTGTTGACTCATCCGGTTTCTGCTCCAAATTACTTGCCGCGTATAAAATCATACATCCAAATGTTAACAATCGTTAAAGCACGCAAGAACCCCATACAATCCATTAAAGATCCGTGCGCTCCTGGCATACATTCTTGTGGGATAGGCTGTCCACGCCTTGTCTTGTCTACACTGCAGGTCTAGGAGTGAATTCGCGCGAGCCTGTTGAGGAGACTACCTTGAACAACTCCACCTCTATCTCTCTCTCCATCTCTCTCTCTCTCTCTCTCTTTTCTCTCACTCACCCTCTCTAAGGTCCCTCTTGCGCTTGATGCTCATCCAGTGCGTGCTGCTCACTGCAACGCGCAACATTCTGTGCAGACTGAGAGGAGTGCTTAAATAACGATTGCTTTTTTCTCTCTCTATAAGCCATAGTTACTTTTTCAGAGGTGTAGTTCAGTGACTTACTGCTAACAGGAGTAGCTCGCCTAAAATGTAAATTTGCTGACTAAAAATGTACTCATCTTCAGGCGATTTTCGTTTGAACAGAGTCGGAGACATTTAGCATTATGACTTGCTTAACAATGGATCCTCTGCAGTGAATGGGTGCCGTCAGAATGAGAATCTGAATCAGCCAGTCCTTCAAGTGAAAAGATGGGTGCTTGCAAGAAACAAATCCATCATTAAGACGTTTTTAACGTAAAACCGTTGTTTCTGCGATATTATGAGTCCTCTAGCCATAATATTGCCTTCTAGTCTGAATCAGGGGAGAAATGTGCTGAGGTCAAGTACAAAATACAAGATAAGAGATACCCAAATGATTCTAAATAAATACGTTGGTGGATTTTGATGTGATGTTTAGTGTGACTTTTCCACTGAAGGAAGTGTTATTATTTGCTGTGGTCTGGTATTTAGTCCAGAAGCAACTTTAAGGTTTCAAGATATTATTTGATTGATTGAAGTATTGTGGATTATTGTGATGTTTTTACTCGGCACCCTGCAGCCAAGGATCCAGTGAGCAAGCGATGTAATGCTAAATTTATGTCTTGAGGGTGAGTTATCTTCAGCATTTTTTTTGTTCATGTGATCTGTTCTTTTAAACCTGACATAAACCTATTTGAAGAACCCTGATCTCTAAAAGTGTTCTTAATGGAACGCAAGGTGTGTGCATTAAATAATAGATAAATAAAAAAAAAATAATAAATAACAAATTTGTTTAAACCATTTGTTTACTGGAAAGACACGATTCTGGCTTTCAAAATGATAGCTGTCAACAACTAGAATGCTTGTCCTTATTTGTCTTTCGTCTCAGGAAACTTTCGAAACGATAACAGTTAATGCTTATTTACGACATAAAATAGCTTCTACAGCTTTGTTAAGCGGCGATGAAAGGCTCGTTTCAAAACGTGCCATTATTTTTTAACGCCAGATCCTCCAACACCAAAGCGGATCCACGGAAAGGGCTTTCTGAGCAGCCTAATGCAAAACCGGTCTGTTATTGAGCAGCTTAAATACGAGGCTTAATACACGAGATAAAGTCGGTTATTTGCTGGGCTTTGAAAACCGAACACAGGACATTACTGCTGCCCTCTTAATAAAAACTCTTATCTCGAGCATACAGAGGAGCATGCTGTAGATAAGCAGGCGAGCATTATTGCAATAATATACTCGTTCCTGTGGACTGTCTTTTGAAGGAGCGGGGTTTTGTCGGTCCGATTAAAGGGAATTAGGCAGTTGACTGTTGACAAGTCTGATTGTGAATTGGAAGTGATATTGGCTCGTCAGCTTGGCCCGGTATACAAAGTCGTAAGTTGCATTGATAGCTAGTGTTTCAGATTAGTTCGGATGGGGAAGGGGGTCGCATCAGTCCTTGAGGGCCTCATGATTACAATCCATTGTAAAGGTGATTTACCACGTACACAAGCCTTTCTCTCGCTCTCCTCTCCGGGATAGCGGAGGGTCATCCCGACACGATGATGAAATTTCGCAGATCGGGTCTCACGGGAGCGCTGCTCGACATCTGCTGCCCTTGCGCATGTACGCAAATCGCTCCGGGCTCCTCGTTCAGACTGCTGAAATATCTTCCACCCGGACTCAAAATACTGCTCTGCCAGTGGGGGGCAAGACGGAGCGTTTAGCGAATATTGCCGCTATTTAGGACGCGCCTCTGAGATCAAGAAGAAAGAAAGCGACTAGCGCCTGAGAGGGGTCGGATAAACAGAATAACTGATTGGATTGGCGGCTCATGAATTATTTATCAATAACAAGGGACGGCAAAATATGGTCGCATTGAAGCATTCGACTGGAGCGAGTTTTGGAGCGAATTACGGGGGGGAGCCATTAAAGCACAAACAAAAAGGTTGAGGGATCTAAATAATTGCATGTGCATATTGAAAATTGCAAGTTGTGGTGATGAAAAGTACGTACTTTCATCTGGCATTAAAATTAAATAAAATAATTCGCGATAAAAGTCGCCTCAGACGCCTCAAACCATATGAGATGTTTCTTTTAGAACATAATTAATACCCAATTAATATCCAGAGGTAGGCCTAAATAAATTTCTCTTACAAATTGCTAGTAAACAAAGTGAAACGTATTTAAATAATCTTGTTTTTTTTATTATTAGTATCTATTTATAATTTATTATAGTGGAGAATTTTATTAATAATTAGTTGGATGTTTAGCTGGACGCCAGGGGCGCCAGAGCATGACAAACAAAGATTGCGAACCTTATTGGTGAAAATAAATAAATAAATAAATCTACAAAAATAAATAAGAAAGCTAAACCCTATGCTAGTTGGCTGGTCTTAGCAAGTTTTAAGTTGGGCATAGCTGGTCAATGGCGTTCAGCTGGTTTAGTCAGTTTGTGTCCTAATTCAAATGGTCAAATTCACTCTAAAACCAGCTTATCAACTACGACCAGGCTAAAAAAACAGCTAAAACCAGCCAGTGATCTTAGGCTAGTTTCAGCTGTTGTTGTTTTTTATTAGGGAAATGACTACACCTTGTTTGTTTGTTTGTTTGTTTTAATTATTCAAACACAACAGTTGTACAATTTGCAGCATGATTATAGTATGGTTTTGTCTTTTTATTGTAATAACGATTGCACTGTAAGCTGTTTTGCTCTGTCTGTGGCATGGGTTAATCTTAAAGGGCTCCGCTTTAATTTGCAATTCATGAGATGTTTCTCCAGTCCCCTCTATTTTGCCCCTCTTGATTAGGAGACATGCACAATCGATTTACCCACAAACAGTTTGATATGTGTACAGTGGGTGGTTGATGCATAGTTCGTCGGACTCTAATTAAAGGCAGGGTCACAGGTTGGTCTTTTGCCTGCTTAATGAACTGATGAAACTGTTGAGACGCGATAATTGTGACTATTGATTTGCATGACAGTTTGTGCTCATCTGTGTTTGTTCGCTCTCGTTACCTAGTCGTGCCGTTGTCAAACATTAAGACAAAGTGCTAGATTTTAAGATTGGGACAATTTAATCATGTGGTCAAGCAAAGACCGTCAATTGTCCCCAAGAGACTTAAGAGCTTCAGCACCACGGACAGCACACCACTGACGAATCACCGCATTAACCGGTCAGTTTTACTGCGTGATTGTCCTGTTACACTTTAGATGGGGAGAAGGTTTTGATGGGGCACAACGCCGATGTACTGACAATGAACAGGCAAAATGAAAATACATGTTAAGCAACTGATTACAAGTCAGTTTTAGAAGTAATAAAAGTTACACAGGGAAACACAAGAGGGCACAAGAGAGAAAGACTTTAAAAGAGAGTTTGGGGGGGGTTTAAATATCTTTAATGTGTGAGACGAACTCATACACATGATGTAAACATATATTAAAATAAAAATAATAATAATTAAACAGATAAATTAATAAAAGCGCTAAACGTGTTTTTTAAAGACACTGTAATACTAAATCTATGCCAAATTCATTCTAAGTAAATTTTACAAACAGTTACAAACAAACAGCAGGTAACACATTACATTAAATGTGAAAATAGTAGACTGTCACACGTCAAATAGCCTGTTTTGTCCTAAGCTTGACTGTAGGTTAGAACATGCACCTCCAAACACCAGAAACGTACAAAAATATTGAGTTCAAACTACACGAGAGAGTGATGAGTGACTGTATGATGATTTCGAACTATACATGAAAATGCATATAAAGTGTGCGTCAAATAAAATGAAAATCGTGCTACTGACACGCAGAAATTGACTTTAACATACGCAAGTGTTTGACGTGCATATAATATGCAGTTTGTTGGCGTGTATTTTATACGCATCTATCCCACAACCCATTGCTTATCAGTATGCAGGCCAAACTTAAACTCGTGCTGCAGATACGTACTTTCATAAGACCGTGTTGTTAAAACACAGCATGTTTTCAACGTCAGAAATAACCAATACTTCAAAATAATCTACTCTTTAGAACAATTAAACTGTGGTAAGTGACATCACAATACCGCGTAATCCCATCGCAAGCGTTTGATGTGATCGAACACCTGTTTAAACACTTGAAAGGCTGTTAAACATGTCTAGTTCTAAAGAATCGCGTCAAATCATGTTTTCTTGCCATCCTTGCTCTTAGCAAATGTCAGTGTCTCCCTGATCAAGTGGTCCTAAACATTTCACAATTTTGAGATAGAACTGTTGAACTGTTAAGAACCACTGCACCAGAGAGACCAGAAAAGGTATCCACACCTGAAGCTGTCCAGGATCTCCTCTTCTGTCCACCACAGGACGCGTTCCTTAAGTTCAAAAACATCACGACGTCGACGAACGGAAACAGTCAACACGTGCTTCTTGGAGCTGAACTAGGAGCTGTTAAAAGTTACAAAAACAACGCTCATCGTGACAACGCGACGCTTACCACATCTTAACGCGGAAGGGTATTTCCTCTTTTAAAAGCAATCTCTTAATAAACAAATATCTCGTGGAGCACCTGGTTCACGTCACCCATCCGACACAAACGTTCCAAGACGATAAAAGGCTGATTCTAAAGCGCAAACAGTTCTTCTGGTACGGCCTCAGCTCGTCGATAGACAACTTGGGTGAGCTGTAAGTCTTTTTATACCTGAGGTACGTGTACAGTTCACACTGGGCTTTTCATTCAGACTGGAATGACGACTCTTCAGGTCTGACCGGCTTTTCTGGGTTCCTGGGCAGAAAAAGCAATCAGCGCCGCATCTTACACGTCCATTTTACCTCATGTTAATAGGCTGAGCTCTTAAAAGTTATTTTATTCAATATATCCTCAGTTTTTATCGTCAGCATGGTCCTGTCAACATAAAGTGACCCCAAAATGTATTTGAATACACTGTAATTTCAGTGTATAAAATATAAAATATCAAACCAAGTGGCAGAAAACCTAAATTCCATGATGACCAGGTCATTCGAATCATCATTAACATTCCATAGAGTTGCGTGGGCTAAACATTCTTTAGATCAAAGGACAAATCGAGTCGTTTGGAGATTATTATTATTATTTTTTTCATAATTGGGTTTTGATAAAACAATAGGCGCACTGTGTAGATTATGTGAAAAAAAATTAAGTAAATAATTAAGAACATTTATTTTTGTCTTTGTGCTTAACAAAATCAAACTTAAATATTTTGGTCTGTATATTTTAACGCATTATCTAACTTTAAAATATCCAAATAATGTTGAAATTGGAAACAGGATTTTCTCTATAGTAAATCACTCTGTGCTAGCAATTTTAATTTACATGTCTAGCAAAAAAACATATTAAAAGAATGACATCTCACTAAATCAACATTCATTTTTGTTTACAAGCACAATGTTTTTCATATATTTCCAGTGTTTAAGGAGAAAATCATACTCACTCGTATTTTGAGCAAACTTTTTTAATAGTATGCTTAAACATGACACTTCCCCAGACAAAAACAATACAGTTTCATATCATATTATTCATATTATTTAACACTACTAATACTAATACATGTACTATAAAATCCCTTGAAAAAATATACAGCTAGTTTTCATGAATCCTTAACATTACAACGCATTCAAATCCTGCTGCTTATTGTTGCAGAGGAATGGGAAACACAACTTGTGCTATTTCATGTTATTGTTGTTTTAAAAAAAAAAAGGTCATTTTGCCAAAACCGAGAAACTGGACTGATGATATCGACAGGAAGTGACAGTAAACAGGGTGGACTCCACTAGATCTTGTTGGACAAGCAGTGAACTTGATAAACTTGCCGTTCTAGAGAAAAGACAGAAAAAGAATGCAAGCACATGTTACGAACTTTTAAAGTCAGCATTACCAGTCAAACCAATCATTTCTATGTTCATTTATTGGTTTTCCTGCTTTTTTACTAGAAATTAGAGTATATGTACAATAATTTAAAAAAATGATGTGCTTGTTGTGGCTTTTTATGGATTATTCTGATTAGATTTTTTTGTTAGTTGGCCTGAAATAATAGCTTGATATATATATATATATATTAGTGTTGTCAAAAGATCAATCACAACAAAGTTTTTGTTTACATAATATGTACATTTTGAAAATATTTACTTGCATATTTAAAATGTAAAATATTTTACGTTTGTGTGTGTGTGTGTGTGTGTGTGTGCATGTTTATGTGGTTTATGAAGACACCCATTTGTATAATGACATAGGTATTACAATATGAAGGTGATATAATAGAATACATTTTCAGTGTCCCCATAATTCAAAAGGCTTTTAAATCACACAGAATGAAGCTTTTTTGAAAATCTAAAAGTGCACACAGTTTCCTGTAAGGGGTAGGTTTAGGTGTAGGGTCAGTGTAGGACAATACCACATACAGTCTGTACAGTAGAAACACCATTACACCTATGGATAGTCCCCTTAAACCACAAAACCCAACATGTGTGTGTGTAAAACTAAGAAAATATTTTTTTAGGATTAAACTATGCTTTATATAATTTTTTAATCTTTATATAATTTTTTATCTAAATGTTCTAATTCAGATAAATACATAAACGTGCAATTGCATCCAAAAACCTAGTTTGTAAATAAGCAGCTTTTAGGAAGTCCACAACTTTGTACTGTTTATAACATTTTGCCTTGAAAAAATGGGAAAATGCTACTAAGTAATAATAGAAGCATGACAGCATTTCTACATGCTGTATCATAAGATACACATTTTTTATTTGCCTTGCCAACAGAAGACACATTTGAATTTAGAATTAATCATGGGCTGATGTTTGAACTTTACTTTACATGAATAAAATGACTGAACCAACTGAAGTCACCTGTCAGTTGTAAACCTGATTGTTTAGTACACCACTATACTGTTTGGTGGAATAATTGTTTATGATTATTAGTAATATCCTTTAAGCATTCTTCAAACTATCATTTGGCCATGATTTGCTTTGCTTTACAGATTGGAGACACATTACAGCTGACTGACTGAAGTTTTAATAGTCAACAAGGCACCTGTTGCCGTGATAGATCCAGATTCCAGGAATATCTTTGCTGTTTCAATGTAATGCTGTTTGGGAGCATTTTAAAAGTTCATGAAAGTCCCTGAATGACTGGTCAGACCTGAGTAAACACTGCAAATGAAGGGGGTGAGATGAAATGGGTGTTTGTGTGAGAGAAAGTGAGCTCTGGTCTTCCTCCGCACCTCCACAACATCCATACACCTGCAGACAGAGAAAAGTGACACAGAAAGACCAATAAATTATATGAAGTCTTGTGTGAATTTAGGGTAGACTCTTTTGGGTTTCCACAATAATCTAGTCTCTAGAGCATTGCAAGAGGTGTTTTGGAAATCTGTTGTTTTGCTATTCATGATCAGGTTTTTACAACCAAGAATGGATTGAGTCACCCCAATCTGGAAGAAAAGAAAAAAAAGACCAATTTAATAATAATCATTTGTTACAGCCAAATGTAGTATAGCTTTTAGTATTTGTTTAGTAAACCATTAGTATTTATGCTATTTATTTATTTAGTAGTTTTGATATTTACATTTTCGTATATATATATATATATAATTATTATTATACTTGTGTTTTATGTATTTTATCACTAACAATCATTGCTAATGCAGATCAATGCTCAGGTTTAATAAATCACTGGCCATCGCACAACGGCGGCAGAAGTCCAGACATGCAGAGGCAAGCAAAGACACCTGAGAAATCATTGTTAACGCAGTTTAATTGGATTTAAGTGTTATTTCAATACCAGCCATATAAGGGTGTGGAGCAGAGGTGTAGCCGGCAATTAAAATTGAAGCAGTGCTTGAAATATATTATTGGCCCTGTCTAAATTGTAGGAAACTTGCTGTCATTGGTTGTACAGGCTTGATTAGGACCTTACAGCTGTTTCACAATGTAACACTGTTTTTAGGTCCCTCTTACAATGTAAGTCTATGGGGTTTTGTTTTATTGTCCACCAGATGAAGGTCTACTCACTCGTATTTTGCAACAAATTAAACCTTCTTATGAGTCTAATTAATAGACTTGGAATGGTAGTCAGTTTGTACTAATAGGAAATAATGCAGCGGTCTTATGTAGTATATGGGTGTAGTTGTTCACTTATCTATTTCAGGTACTTCAGACCTGAGTTTGGCCCTACCCAGCCCGACCTCTGACAAATCTGGTGGCAGTCGCCCTTCCAGTTTGTTCTGTTTCTCTTCACTAGTCAGAGTATCTGCCAGACATGAAACTTGAATCAGGTAGGGCTGGTTTAGAAAACACACCTTTCTTTTCTCTTGTTGACCTTTTTTTCCCATATTTGTCCTATTCATTTTGACGTCTTTATTAGAAAAATCTAATCACAGATACAAGCAAATCTTGTCCACCCAGAACTCGGCCAGGAAATGTCACCCCGTATCACTGTATATTTAAAGGAAATTGTTTTCCGTCAGGCTCTAATGACTCAGAGCGAGACCGAAAGCTGCTCCCAGGTCAGTTGAACCTGTCATTGTTTTTAAAAGGGGGCGACGTGTTTGGACTTGTACTGCAAACAGCAAAGATGTGGAACTCCGGCGTTTCATTGACAACTATACAAACACGAATGTGCTTTTAAAGACCTGGAACACAACCAGATTTGTCTTTTTTTTTTCTTCTTCTTCTTCTTTTTCTTTGAATTAACTCCTTAATGGCTTTAAATGCAAACAAAGGCATTTATGAGAGACCTTGATTAATCTAATTAAGCATTTCTAATCACTCTGTCTCTCGACACTGAGATAATTTTTAGACACCCCCTTCAACTCTTTTAATGAGGTTGACACCACATGTAGATCTGATCATGAGTTGCACCACAGAAAGATAATAATAAGACGTTTAGAGGCTGTTGATGGTCCATGGAGAATTCGATGGGAGACTTTGTCCCAGTTTTCTGTGTTGCGGCATAATTTGCTTTGTTAGACAGGTAATAACATTTTTATCATACATTTTTATTAGTGTGTTAATTGCCATATAGGCCAAGGTTTGTACTGTGTCTTCTGTCTAGCAGTCATTAAGAACTAGAAAGCTGATGAAGAACACGGCAAAATATACATCACAGGAAGAGTTTAGACCTATACACATTTTTGTGAATGTGGGGAAAACAAGGATGTCCAAAACTATGGTTTCAAAAAATGACTTTGGATGTGTTTATTAGCGTAGCGTGTGTTTATAGTTATTTAACAATGATTTGTGTTGTTGTTTGTTTGCTTGTTTGTTTGTTTGTTTTTTGCACAAAATGATCCTATCATGCAATTTAATAGTAATGCTTTGAAGGGATAATGAAAGCTTTAAATAAATGTAGTTTAGAATGTGTAATCTTTGCACACTGATTTAATAAGATTTAAGTTATGGTCATACGCTTGTTCAATAGGAATTTTATTAGACATATATAGTTTTATAATGAGTGAATGAATTATTATGAATTTCTTTCCTAATAAACAATAATAGCAATATAAATTGAAATGGAAATGGAAAACTGAAAACTCTTTGCCACTATATGCCGCCTTATGCAGCGGTATCTGATGTAAAATAATGATGAATAAAGCAGCTCTGCGCTTACAAACAAATGCTTTATTAGGCATTACAGGTCAATCGGACCAATCACTGCAGAATACAGTATATATAGAATACAGTGGCTGTAAAGGATGTGAGATCTTTATGTCACAGTGACCATAAAAATCTTGATCATATCAGCAGGTACTCAGAATTACAGGGAGACTGGCACCTTAGTGATGTCAGTCTGAGCAAAGGGAAGAAATGTGTTGCATGATAAAAGACCTGTTATACAGCATGCCCACACACAGCTCCACACCCGCGCACTAGCTAGGCAAAAACAACCACAAAATCGGCAGTTACAACAATGCATTCAGTTACGTACACTTTAAATCAATAATGCATAAGGTAAGCCAAAACACTCAAAACAAACCACTCACACACACACAAAAAAAAAAAAAAAAAATATATATATATATATAGGAGAATGTGCATAACCATACAGTGTTGGTTCCTACTGACACCCATATTAAAAATACAAAGTATGAAAATCGATGGTTAGCCATATTCTTCAAAATATAGTCTTTTGTGTTCAGCAAAGGAAAGAAAATTCATACAGGTTTGGAACAACTTGAAGGTGAGTAAATGGTGGCAGCATTTTCATTTACGATTACACTATTACTTTAAGCACCAAATCAGCATCTAATAAAATATTAAAATAAAAATAGACATTTTTTTTTTTTTTTTACTGTCAATTTTTAGAGCATTGCTTTAAGAAATGTATTATGTGTTCTTGAAAATGATTGTCAGAACTGGTCTTAAAACTTGTCTGAAACAGGTATTTAGATATTTGGAGGAAGTGGCTGAATGGCAGATGGTCCGACCTGACTGACGGTTTGTTTTGTAAGGAAATGTGAAGAATTATCTTGAATGCATCTTTACTGTAACAAAGACTCACACCGTCATGGCATAAGCAGGCATGTTGTGCTTTCTTTCTGTGTTACCGTAAACACCCAAATGCTTGTCATTCAGTGTTTGGCCTTTAGAAAACCTCAATGCAGATGGATGTCAGTGGCTGTTATTGCTGCAGCATGTCTCCAAAATGACCACCTCCATAAGAGCTGTCAAAAAGACCTTATCTTGATGAGAGAATAAATCTCATTTAAGCATCTGAAATATTAATATTATTATTAATATTAATGCAGCATTATTTGAACCAAAGTCAACATGAAACATTTATAAGCCGATTTAAATTCATAACATAAAATAAAGAAACGAAATAGTGAACAAAAAAAAAAGAAAAATGTACAATGGGAATTTCATAAAGTGGTAAAGCCACATTTATTTGTTTTTATTGCTACAATTTTCAAGTACTTTTTATAAAATGACGATTTATTAGTTATCTGTTTAAAATAGAATGGAATGTTTTGTGCAACTGTTTTATAATAAACTTATTTAATTTATAAATTAAATATGTAAATGTAATAGCCTAATTATAATTGAATATAATTAAACTGTAATTGAATTAAAAGAGAAACCAATAAAAGATTGGCAGTTTTGTTTTTTTAAATTACAATAATTTGTTTAAAATAATTAATAATATTAATTATAATATTATTAATATTTATTTATCATGTTAATTATTTTGTGTTTAATAATAATAATAATAATTATTATTATTATTTTAAATACTATGTTTTTTATTTAAGTAATGTGGTGTGACCAACATTTAGAACGATGCAAATAAATAAACTAATAAATAAATAATAATAATAATTTTACCTTTTTAGGTTTATATAGGCCTATTGCAACCCAAAAACATAATATAATAATATTTGTTACTTAAGAATGATAACCAAAATAATATGAGGATTTCCACGTGTTCAGAGAAAAAATTTATTTCTATTTATTAATCGATTACACCACATGACATTTTTCAAATCCATATAAAACCAAAATAAATGCATCTCTACATTTTTCTCTACAAGATTTTGTTTCGAACTGCATTTTTAAAACATGACCCATCTTCATCTTTCTGGTAAGGTTTCCATTTTTCATTTTTCAGTGTCTTTCATGCTGATTTGTGATGAAGCACAGCTTGGTTTTATAGGATCCTTTTATTAACATACACCACAAGCTTTTTAATGTTTTAATTTTACACTTTCTTGTGAAGTGCCCCATTGGGATGACCAGCCCATCATGTCGCCACATTGTTATACTTGTGGGTGTGTGTGGCCCAATAGTCCCATAGAGAAAAGAATTAACGACGCTGAAGATTAAATTAAAGCCCTGGCGGACCCCAGGCCTGCTATGACACATCTGGAGCTGCCGCCAAACATCAGCACGCTCAAGGACATTTCAGAGACATCACAGGCACAGACCCTGAGACTTAAGATCAAATCAAGGATATAGGCTGTCTGATATTAAGCCAATAATAGTTCAGAAGCAGCATATAACATAACAGGCAGCTCAGCTGTAAATTATTACAGAAACTTTGGTCAACTACTACAGACGATTTACAACACATGCAACTGGTAAACATCTACATTTTTTATTTTAGACTATTGGAACAACTTACAAAGACTATATAATACCAATAAAATGTCCACTGAGCTCCTTATGTTTCCACTGCAGTTTAAATCTGATTCTGAATATTTGAGTTGAGACTATAAATGAACATGAAGAGGCACCATAAAAAAACAGAAGCTTATGTGAAGGATCTGCCATAAAATCCAAGGTCATTAAAACAAAGAAAAAAAATATGAGGCACAGCATGGCAAAAGAGCCAGATTGAGGTAGTAAATACCTGCTCCTTCCCCCATGCTGAGCTTAATAGAGGTGGAGTAAACCCTAATGCCAACTCTTGGCTTTTTTGTAAAGAATTAGACATGCTCCATAACTCTGTCTCATTACATGACCAAACAGCATCTGACTAAATAATCCACTACAGCAAAAGCATAACATCTGCTTGTGAATTAAGATAAGTAGCAGATTTGGGTTTACTGAAAATGTTTTATACACTGCTCAAAAACATAAAGGGAACACTTAAACAACACAATGTTACTTTAAGTCAACCACACTTCTGTAAATTCAAACTCTCCAATTAGGAAGCAACACTGGTGCAGGACGTTTGGCATTTGCCAGAGAACACCAAGATTGGCAAATTCTCCACTGGCGCCCTGTGCTCTTCACAGAGGAAAGCAGGTTCACTGAGAACATGTGACAGACATGACAGAGTCTAGAGACGCTGTGGCAACATCCTGCAATATCCTCAAGCATGACCGGTTTGGCAGTGGGTCAGAAATGGTGTGGGGTGGCATTTCTTTGGAGGGTCGCACAGACCTCCATGTTCTCACCAGAGGTAGTCACAGAGTTCCATTAGATACCGAGATGAGATCCTCAGAGCCCTTGAGACCATATGCTGGTGGCCTTGGGTTCCTTCTATTGAAAGACAATGCTAGACCTCATGTGGCTGGAGTGTGTCAGCAGAGCCTGCAAGATGAAGGCATTGATGCTATGGACTGGCCCACCTATTCGCCAGACCTGAATCCAATTGAGCATATCTGGGACATCATATCTCACTCCATCCACCAACGTCACATTGCACAACAGACTGTCCAGGAGTTGACGGTTGTTTTATTCCAGGTCTGGGAGGAGATCCCTCAGGAGACCATCCACCACCTCATCAGGATCATGCCCAGGTGTTGTAGGGAGGTCATTCAGGCACGTGGAGGCCACACACACACTACTGAGCTTCCTTTTGACTTGATTTAAGGACATTATATCAAAGTTGGATCAGCTTGTAGTGTGTTTTTCCACTTCAATTTTGTGACTCCAAATCCAGACCTCCATGGGTTAATAAATTTGATTTCCATTGATAATTTTTGTGTGATTTTGTTGTCAGCACATTCAGCTATGTAAAGAACAAAGTATTTAGTAAGAATATTTCATTCAATCAGATGTAGGATGTGTTATTTTAGTTTTCCCTTTATTATTTGGAACAGTGTATATTTGACACAAGTCAAAGTAACTAAAGTAACTAAAATATAATTATGACAAAAATTAACCTTTTGACATTTTATCTCATATTCATTATGAATCTCATGCTTTTGACTTTTTATGCTATTTATTTATTACTTTATTTGACATGGACATCACAATTACATTGGACAAACCATTTACATTCTGCTTAAGTGATTTAGCACACATGCTAATTTTCAACACCTGTCCAAGGGAGGCTAGTTGTTAAAACAAACATAATAGGTATCAGCACATAAAAATAATAACAATGAAAACAAAAATGCCAACATGACTTTATATTTCATAATTATTGCATTTTATGCCATTTTATGCTGTTTTCTAAGAATTTAGACTTTTTATGCCTTAATGTAGTATCTCTCTCTCTCTCTATATATATATTGCCTTATGACTTGGTATCCCATAATTTTGATCTTAGTATCTAATTTTTAATTTTCATGCCATAATTATGACTTTGTATCTCATGCGTTTGATGTTTTATGCAATAATTATGCTATAATCAATTCAAACAACATTTAAATAATTGTATGTCCTTTATTGTGTTTCATAGTATTTTTCTGGTTGTGTCACTCTTCACTGGAACACCATTTATGGGCAGACTCAGCATGCACTGACTTGTTTGACAAGCGATGTATAAGGTTGTTACATGTTTGCTCTGTCTGTGTTTACGTCACTCTGAACAACAGACTTGACAAATTGAACACTTCAATAAAAAAGACAGAATCAGACTGTAGTTCAGCTGTTTTGTGAAAAGAAACATTTAGCATTTTTGATTTGTACAACACTGTGGTGGTAACATGTAATATCATATGTGCTATCCAATAAAAACAATAATAAAAAAAGACAAATGTTTGATTTCATCATGCACATAATGCACTTACAAAGGCCACAAAAGTTGAACAGAAGCCTCTCACCTCGAGGATGACAAACTGTCTTGTGATCAACAGCGCCCTCCAGAGGTTATCGTCAGTCTTCATCTTTATTGGATTACTTTCTTTTTTAGGTACCCACAAAAGAAAATTAAAACACTTTTAATGGCTATGTTTAAAAACCTTTGAATCAATTTACATTATAATGTAAATTGATTCAAAGGTTTTTAAACATAGCCATTAAAAGTGTTTTAATTTTCTTTTGTGGGTACCTAAAAAAGAAAGTAATCCAATAAAGATGAAGACTGACGATAACCTCTGGAGGGCGCTGTTGATCACAAGACAGTTTGTCATCCTCGAGGTGAGAGGCTTCTGTTCAACTTTTGTGGCCTTTGTAAGTGCATTATGTGCATGATGAAATCAAACATTTGTCTTTTTTTATTATTGTTTTTATTGGATAGCACATATGATATTACATGTTACCACCACAGTGTTGTACAAATCAAAAATGCTAAATGTTTCTTTTCACAAAACAGCTGAACTACAGTCTGATTCTGTCTTTTTTATTGAAGTGTTCAATTTGTCAAGTCTGTTGTTCAGAGTGACGTAAACACAGACAGAGCAAACATGTAACAACCTTATACATCGCTTGTCAAACAAGTCAGTGCATGCTGAGTCTGCCCATAAATGGTGTTCCAGTGAAGAGTGACACAACCAGAAAAATACTATGAAACACAATAAAGGACATACAATTATTTAAATGTTGTTTGAATTGATTATAGCATAATTATTGCATAAAACATCAAACGCATGAGATACAAAGTCATAATTATGGCATGAAAATTAAAAATTAGATACTAAGATCAAAATTATGGGATACCAAGTCATAAGGCAATATATATATAGAGAGAGAGAGAGATACTACATTAAGGC
Organism: Enteromius unitaeniatus; assembly: GCA_032359435.1. Lineage (NCBI taxonomy): Eukaryota > Metazoa > Chordata > Actinopteri > Cypriniformes > Cyprinidae > Enteromius > Enteromius unitaeniatus. The sequence continues at coordinate 15,271,960 of JAUMHI010000061.1, forward strand.
ATAAAAAGTCTAAATTCTTAGAAAACAGCATAAAATGGCATAAAATGCAATAATTATGAAATATAAAGTCATGTTGGCATTTTTGTTTTCATTGTTATTATTTTTATGTGCTGATACCTATTATGTTTGTTTTAACAACTAGCCTCCCTTGGACAGGTGTTGAAAATTAGCATGTGTGCTAAATCACTTAAGCAGAATGTAAATGGTTTGTCCAATGTAATTGTGATGTCCATGTCAAATAAAGTAATAAATAAATAGCATAAAAAGTCAAAAGCATGAGATTCATAATGAATATGAGATAAAATGTCAAAAGGTTAATTTTTGTCATAATTATATTTTAGTTACTTTAGTTACTTTGACTTGTGTCAAATATACACTGTTCCAAATAATAAAGGGAAAACTAAAATAACACATCCTACATCTGATTGAATGAAATATTCTTACTAAATACTTTGTTCTTTACATAGCTGAATGTGCTGACAACAAAATCACACAAAAATTATCAATGGAAATCAAATTTATTAACCCATGGAGGTCTGGATTTGGAGTCACAAAATTGAAGTGGAAAAACACACTACAAGCTGATCCAACTTTGATATAATGTCCTTAAATCAAGTCAAAAGGAAGCTCAGTAGTGTGTGTGTGGCCTCCACGTGCCTGAATGACCTCCCTACAACACCTGGGCATGATCCTGATGAGGTGGTGGATGGTCTCCTGAGGGATCTCCTCCCAGACCTGGAATAAAACAACCGTCAACTCCTGGACAGTCTGTTGTGCAATGTGACGTTGGTGGATGGAGTGAGATATGATGTCCCAGATATGCTCAATTGGATTCAGGTCTGGCGAATAGGTGGGCCAGTCCATAGCATCAATGCCTTCATCTTGCAGGCTCTGCTGACACACTCCAGCCACATGAGGTCTAGCATTGTCTTTCAATAGAAGGAACCCAAGGCCACCAGCATATGGTCTCAAGGGCTCTGAGGATCTCATCTCGGTATCTAATGGAACTCTGTGACTACCTCTGGTGAGAACATGGAGGTCTGTGCGACCCTCCAAAGAAATGCCACCCCACACCATTTCTGACCCACTGCCAAACCGGTCATGCTTGAGGATATTGCAGGATGTTGCCACAGCGTCTCTAGACTCTGTCATGTCTGTCACATGTTCTCAGTGAACCTGCTTTCCTCTGTGAAGAGCACAGGGCGCCAGTGGAGAATTTGCCAATCTTGGTGTTCTCTGGCAAATGCCAAACGTCCTGCACCAGTGTTGCTTCCTAATTGGAGAGTTTGAATTTACAGAAGTGTGGTTGACTTAAAGTAACATTGTGTTGTTTAAGTGTTCCCTTTATGTTTTTGAGCAGTGTATAAAACATTTTCAGTAAACCCAAATCTGCTACTTATCTTAATTCACAAGCAGATGTTATGCTTTTGCTGTAGTGGATTATTTAGTCAGATGCTGTTTGGTCATGTAATGAGACAGAGTTATGGAGCATGTCTAATTCTTTACAAAAAAGCCAAGAGTTGGCATTAGGGTTTACTCCACCTCTATTAAGCTCAGCATGGGGGAAGGAGCAGGTATTTACTACCTCAATCTGGCTCTTTTGCCATGCTGTGCCTCATATTTTTTTTCTTTGTTTTAATGACCTTGGATTTTATGGCAGATCCTTCACATAAGCTTCTGTTTTTTTATGGTGCCTCTTCATGTTCATTTATAGTCTCAACTCAAATATTCAGAATCAGATTTAAACTGCAGTGGAAACATAAGGAGCTCAGTGGACATTTTATTGGTATTATATAGTCTTTGTAAGTTGTTCCAATAGTCTAAAATAAAAAATGTAGATGTTTACCAGTTGCATGTGTTGTAAATCGTCTGTAGTAGTTGACCAAAGTTTCTGTAATAATTTACAGCTGAGCTGCCTGTTATGTTATATGCTGCTTCTGAACTATTATTGGCTTAATATCAGACAGCCTATATCCTTGATTTGATCTTAAGTCTCAGGGTCTGTGCCTGTGATGTCTCTGAAATGTCCTTGAGCGTGCTGATGTTTGGCGGCAGCTCCAGATGTGTCATAGCAGGCCTGGGGTCCGCCAGGGCTTTAATTTAATCTTCAGCGTCGTTAATTCTTTTCTCTATGGGACTATTGGGCCACACACACCCACAAGTATAACAATGTGGCGACATGATGGGCTGGTCATCCCAATGGGGCACTTCACAAGAAAGTGTAAAATTAAAACATTAAAAAGCTTGTGGTGTATGTTAATAAAAGGATCCTATAAAACCAAGCTGTGCTTCATCACAAATCAGCATGAAAGACACTGAAAAATGAAAAATGGAAACCTTACCAGAAAGATGAAGATGGGTCATGTTTTAAAAATGCAGTTCGAAACAAAATCTTGTAGAGAAAAATGTAGAGATGCATTTATTTTGGTTTTATATGGATTTGAAAAATGTCATGTGGTGTAATCGATTAATAAATAGAAATAAATTTTTTCTCTGAACACGTGGAAATCCTCATATTATTTTGGTTATCATTCTTAAGTAACAAATATTATTATATTATGTTTTTGGGTTGCAATAGGCCTATATAAACCTAAAAAGGTAAAATTATTATTATTATTTATTTATTAGTTTATTTATTTGCATCGTTCTAAATGTTGGTCACACCACATTACTTAAATAAAAAACATAGTATTTAAAATAATAATAATAATTATTATTATTATTATTAAACACAAAATAATTAACATGATAAATAAATATTAATAATATTATAATTAATATTATTAATTATTTTAAACAAATTATTGTAATTTAAAAAAACAAAACTGCCAATCTTTTATTGGTTTCTCTTTTAATTCAATTACAGTTTAATTATATTCAATTATAATTAGGCTATTACATTTACATATTTAATTTATAAATTAAATAAGTTTATTATAAAACAGTTGCACAAAACATTCCATTCTATTTTAAACAGATAACTAATAAATCGTCATTTTATAAAAAGTACTTGAAAATTGTAGCAATAAAAACAAATAAATGTGGCTTTACCACTTTATGAAATTCCCATTGTACATTTTTCTTTTTTTTTTGTTCACTATTTCGTTTCTTTATTTTATGTTATGAATTTAAATCGGCTTATAAATGTTTCATGTTGACTTTGGTTCAAATAATGCTGCATTAATATTAATAATAATATTAATATTTCAGATGCTTAAATGAGATTTATTCTCTCATCAAGATAAGGTCTTTTTGACAGCTCTTATGGAGGTGGTCATTTTGGAGACATGCTGCAGCAATAACAGCCACTGACATCCATCTGCATTGAGGTTTTCTAAAGGCCAAACACTGAATGACAAGCATTTGGGTGTTTACGGTAACACAGAAAGAAAGCACAACATGCCTGCTTATGCCATGACGGTGTGAGTCTTTGTTACAGTAAAGATGCATTCAAGATAATTCTTCACATTTCCTTACAAAACAAACCGTCAGTCAGGTCGGACCATCTGCCATTCAGCCACTTCCTCCAAATATCTAAATACCTGTTTCAGACAAGTTTTAAGACCAGTTCTGACAATCATTTTCAAGAACACATAATACATTTCTTAAAGCAATGCTCTAAAAATTGACAGTAAAAAAAAAAAAAAAATGTCTATTTTTATTTTAATATTTTATTAGATGCTGATTTGGTGCTTAAAGTAATAGTGTAATCGTAAATGAAAATGCTGCCACCATTTACTCACCTTCAAGTTGTTCCAAACCTGTATGAATTTTCTTTCCTTTGCTGAACACAAAAGACTATATTTTGAAGAATATGGCTAACCATCGATTTTCATACTTTGTATTTTTAATATGGGTGTCAGTAGGAACCAACACTGTATGGTTATGCACATTCTCCTATATATATATATATATTTTTTTTTTTTTTTTTTGTGTGTGTGTGAGTGGTTTGTTTTGAGTGTTTTGGCTTACCTTATGCATTATTGATTTAAAGTGTACGTAACTGAATGCATTGTTGTAACTGCCGATTTTGTGGTTGTTTTTGCCTAGCTAGTGCGCGGGTGTGGAGCTGTGTGTGGGCATGCTGTATAACAGGTCTTTTATCATGCAACACATTTCTTCCCTTTGCTCAGACTGACATCACTAAGGTGCCAGTCTCCCTGTAATTCTGAGTACCTGCTGATATGATCAAGATTTTTATGGTCACTGTGACATAAAGATCTCACATCCTTTACAGCCACTGTATTCTATATATACTGTATTCTGCAGTGATTGGTCCGATTGACCTGTAATGCCTAATAAAGCATTTGTTTGTAAGCGCAGAGCTGCTTTATTCATCATTATTTTACATCAGATACCGCTGCATAAGGCGGCATATAGTGGCAAAGAGTTTTCAGTTTTCCATTTCCATTTCAATTTATATTGCTATTATTGTTTATTAGGAAAGAAATTCATAATAATTCATTCACTCATTATAAAACTATATATGTCTAATAAAATTCCTATTGAACAAGCGTATGACCATAACTTAAATCTTATTAAATCAGTGTGCAAAGATTACACATTCTAAACTACATTTATTTAAAGCTTTCATTATCCCTTCAAAGCATTACTATTAAATTGCATGATAGGATCATTTTGTGCAAAAAACAAACAAACAAACAAGCAAACAAACAACAACACAAATCATTGTTAAATAACTATAAACACACGCTACGCTAATAAACACATCCAAAGTCATTTTTTGAAACCATAGTTTTGGACATCCTTGTTTTCCCCACATTCACAAAAATGTGTATAGGTCTAAACTCTTCCTGTGATGTATATTTTGCCGTGTTCTTCATCAGCTTTCTAGTTCTTAATGACTGCTAGACAGAAGACACAGTACAAACCTTGGCCTATATGGCAATTAACACACTAATAAAAATGTATGATAAAAATGTTATTACCTGTCTAACAAAGCAAATTATGCCGCAACACAGAAAACTGGGACAAAGTCTCCCATCGAATTCTCCATGGACCATCAACAGCCTCTAAACGTCTTATTATTATCTTTCTGTGGTGCAACTCATGATCAGATCTACATGTGGTGTCAACCTCATTAAAAGAGTTGAAGGGGGTGTCTAAAAATTATCTCAGTGTCGAGAGACAGAGTGATTAGAAATGCTTAATTAGATTAATCAAGGTCTCTCATAAATGCCTTTGTTTGCATTTAAAGCCATTAAGGAGTTAATTCAAAGAAAAAGAAGAAGAAGAAGAAAAAAAAAAGACAAATCTGGTTGTGTTCCAGGTCTTTAAAAGCACATTCGTGTTTGTATAGTTGTCAATGAAACGCCGGAGTTCCACATCTTTGCTGTTTGCAGTACAAGTCCAAACACGTCGCCCCCTTTTAAAAACAATGACAGGTTCAACTGACCTGGGAGCAGCTTTCGGTCTCGCTCTGAGTCATTAGAGCCTGACGGAAAACAATTTCCTTTAAATATACAGTGATACGGGGTGACATTTCCTGGCCGAGTTCTGGGTGGACAAGATTTGCTTGTATCTGTGATTAGATTTTTCTAATAAAGACGTCAAAATGAATAGGACAAATATGGGAAAAAAAGGTCAACAAGAGAAAAGAAAGGTGTGTTTTCTAAACCAGCCCTACCTGATTCAAGTTTCATGTCTGGCAGATACTCTGACTAGTGAAGAGAAACAGAACAAACTGGAAGGGCGACTGCCACCAGATTTGTCAGAGGTCGGGCTGGGTAGGGCCAAACTCAGGTCTGAAGTACCTGAAATAGATAAGTGAACAACTACACCCATATACTACATAAGACCGCTGCATTATTTCCTATTAGTACAAACTGACTACCATTCCAAGTCTATTAATTAGACTCATAAGAAGGTTTAATTTGTTGCAAAATACGAGTGAGTAGACCTTCATCTGGTGGACAATAAAACAAAACCCCATAGACTTACATTGTAAGAGGGACCTAAAAACAGTGTTACATTGTGAAACAGCTGTAAGGTCCTAATCAAGCCTGTACAACCAATGACAGCAAGTTTCCTACAATTTAGACAGGGCCAATAATATATTTCAAGCACTGCTTCAATTTTAATTGCCGGCTACACCTCTGCTCCACACCCTTATATGGCTGGTATTGAAATAACACTTAAATCCAATTAAACTGCGTTAACAATGATTTCTCAGGTGTCTTTGCTTGCCTCTGCATGTCTGGACTTCTGCCGCCGTTGTGCGATGGCCAGTGATTTATTAAACCTGAGCATTGATCTGCATTAGCAATGATTGTTAGTGATAAAATACATAAAACACAAGTATAATAATAATTATATATATATATATATACGAAAATGTAAATATCAAAACTACTAAATAAATAAATAGCATAAATACTAATGGTTTACTAAACAAATACTAAAAGCTATACTACATTTGGCTGTAACAAATGATTATTATTAAATTGGTCTTTTTTTTCTTTTCTTCCAGATTGGGGTGACTCAATCCATTCTTGGTTGTAAAAACCTGATCATGAATAGCAAAACAACAGATTTCCAAAACACCTCTTGCAATGCTCTAGAGACTAGATTATTGTGGAAACCCAAAAGAGTCTACCCTAAATTCACACAAGACTTCATATAATTTATTGGTCTTTCTGTGTCACTTTTCTCTGTCTGCAGGTGTATGGATGTTGTGGAGGTGCGGAGGAAGACCAGAGCTCACTTTCTCTCACACAAACACCCATTTCATCTCACCCCCTTCATTTGCAGTGTTTACTCAGGTCTGACCAGTCATTCAGGGACTTTCATGAACTTTTAAAATGCTCCCAAACAGCATTACATTGAAACAGCAAAGATATTCCTGGAATCTGGATCTATCACGGCAACAGGTGCCTTGTTGACTATTAAAACTTCAGTCAGTCAGCTGTAATGTGTCTCCAATCTGTAAAGCAAAGCAAATCATGGCCAAATGATAGTTTGAAGAATGCTTAAAGGATATTACTAATAATCATAAACAATTATTCCACCAAACAGTATAGTGGTGTACTAAACAATCAGGTTTACAACTGACAGGTGACTTCAGTTGGTTCAGTCATTTTATTCATGTAAAGTAAAGTTCAAACATCAGCCCATGATTAATTCTAAATTCAAATGTGTCTTCTGTTGGCAAGGCAAATAAAAAATGTGTATCTTATGATACAGCATGTAGAAATGCTGTCATGCTTCTATTATTACTTAGTAGCATTTTCCCATTTTTTCAAGGCAAAATGTTATAAACAGTACAAAGTTGTGGACTTCCTAAAAGCTGCTTATTTACAAACTAGGTTTTTGGATGCAATTGCACGTTTATGTATTTATCTGAATTAGAACATTTAGATAAAAAATTATATAAAGATTAAAAAATTATATAAAGCATAGTTTAATCCTAAAAAAATATTTTCTTAGTTTTACACACACACATGTTGGGTTTTGTGGTTTAAGGGGACTATCCATAGGTGTAATGGTGTTTCTACTGTACAGACTGTATGTGGTATTGTCCTACACTGACCCTACACCTAAACCTAC
>JAUMHI010000061.1:15285542-15311441 GCA_032359435.1 Enteromius unitaeniatus
TTATTTGAAAAGAACGAACCTGCAAATGTCTGAACTGACCAATCAGAATCAAGCATTCCAGAGAGCCGCGTAATAATGTGTAATAGTGTTCTGTGTTCTCAGAGAAATGTCCTTAGGTTAATAAATGTCATAAACGCCTCCTGTAATCTTTCTTGAATGGATTTCTGTTACCTTCAGGCAAAAGTCGCTGGACAAGAGGAGGTTGTTGATTTCTTAAAGCAAGCTGTGAGCGAAACTCAGGTAGGGAACATTAGGTAATATAAAGGACACTGACATGTTACTTTTTTACTAAATGACATGAGAGTGCACAATTTGAAGTGGTGCAACATTTTTCCCTTTTTAACTTTTTAAATTAGTATTTAACTTTTTTACATTTTTCTTTTGATTTTTTTTATCTTAAAAATTTTCTTTTGCAATTGCTTTTTACTTTGTTACATTGTTTTTATGTACTGTCTTTTTTTGTTTTATGTACTGGCTTCTTTCAAATAGTTCTGTGGAATGAAACTAATTGCTAAAAGTGCATGTGTTCCATTAAAGCTGCATATGTAAGGAATGCTGTTGGATTTATAAAAACAAGCATGTTTCAGAATGTTTCAGAATTAACCTTAACCTTAACTCCTTTCTTAACCTTTCAGCATCAGACACTAAGTGAGGTAGATACCATTTCATAAAAGTAATTTTAATCAAAGTAACTGAAAATACATTTTTCATATTTAATGTGATCTCTCTCTCTCTCTCTCTCTCTCTCTCTCTCTATATATATATATATATATATATATATATATATATATATAAATACATACACACACACACACACATAGGATACATCAATATTGCAAACACAAATTAAAGGCAACTGCTGCAAACAGTCATAGAATCGCTTGCCTTATAACAGGATTCTCTGACAAAGACACATCAGGTAACACGTTCATGAAGTGTTCAGTCTTTGGTGCTTGATTAATGTGTATTTGAAATGACCAAAATCAGCAGTTCTAAGTTAACAAAAAATGCCTTGTCTTTTTCTTGCAAACAGTTTTGAAGAGGATGAGAAGGTGTTGAGCTGTATAGCATGCGGCACACTTGATGTTTAACTTCAGGTGCAGTCATATTTTTCAGAGTTGTGCGGTGATCTGACGATGTCTGACCAATTTATGTTCAGAAATTAAAGATAAAAAATAAAAACTTGACTGGGTTGTGAATATGCATATATGCATTGATATTTCACAGATGGAGACACTGATCATGACAGAGCAGAGTGTTGAAAACAGCATTAAAGTTGATGATAGTGGACAACTGTTAAACATTAACATGTGTATCCAGATAATTCATGAAATAACTTTTAACACTGAAATAACATTGTATTACTGCTTTATTTAACACATTATTGTCTTTCTGTTTTTTCTCTAGAATGGCAAATATATCAAGTCCTGCTTTCTGTCATTTCCAATCTATGTACCTACTTGGCTAAGCATCCTCTTAAAATACAAAGAGCTCAAGTTATGCTTAAGTTATTAGAAGTAAATAAGATATGAATATATGGTGATGTTGACAGTAAAATATTCAAACATTTATGTATGAACACATTATGCAAAACTAAATCATAGTACAGGAGACTCTAGTTGCTAATCTCAGACTATACAATAAGCCAAAATCTTAATGTGATGTATCAGTCTAGACTGAATTTTGATATTTGAATCTGTCAGGACTACTAGCTGTTATTCATTGATTGTGGTGTTCTTTGTGTGCTTGCCTGCTGAATCTGCTGTTTCACCTCAATAATGCTGTTGCTATACACCATTCACAGAGGCACAAAACAAAAATGTTAAACTGCCAATTATCGTGTGAGTAACTATTAAATCCCTGAAAATAAACAAAAAGTGCATATTAATGTAGAGGAATGTGTGTGTTTTTCTTGTTCTTTAGTATTGCTCTTTTCTTGTTTAGCAGTCATTGTTTAATTTTAAAAGGGTAGGGGTATGACCAAAGTCTTGTTTCAGGATATAAAATGTATAAAATGAACCCAAACATATGCTTGTGACCATTTAAATTAAAAAGTGTGCCATAAGAAAACATACAATGTTCTTAAATGCCAGTTTATCATTTAATGATGCTATGTATGAGACGAAGAGAGCTAATAGATGTTGTTATTCAGTGTGGTATTGGCATGCTAAACAATAATACGATAATACATGAAAAAATCCATGAAATATTGTGAACATTTTAAATACCTTTTCTATTATATTTTGCAAACGAGTTCATTCCTGTAATTGCAAATCTGAACTAAACTTTTTTTGGGAACAGAAATGCTCTAACAGCAGCTTTGCCAGACTAACTTTGCTCGCGAAATAAAATGGAATGTATAATAAAAAATATAATTACCTCATCAGTACTAAAAATGGCAGTGCTGCTCAAATTGGCATACATTTTATTTATTAACTGACTCCACTATAGTTTCGTTTTAGAATTCTACGATGAATAGAAGGGTCAAAAGAACAGTATTCATTTTAAATAAATAAATGAATCTTACTGACCTCAAAGATTTAACGGTTTGAACAAGCACTATTGGAGGAACATTTTGAAAAGATAAAGCAACAGCACCCTAATCGGGCTACAGGGGAGAAACACCTCCATTAATTAGTTTGTTTACCCAATAAGGTTGAAATTCTGTGCAATATCATTACCAACAGAATCATCACAAATAATGACTTCAGTTTGAAATTTATTGGACACTGCTCTGTCTGCCACTGGTTGGACAAACAGATGCAATACTGAATGAGTCTTTTCATATTTGTGTTTGAACAGCAGAATGAGACATTTATATAAAGGCAGGAAACCACATAAAAGAAGCATTTAAAGCAAGTAACTATTTTTTATTTTTGGACATTTTCTCTCTACACATGACAAATATATTGTACATATTTGCAAAAAAAAAAACATACTTATTGCCTTTTAACGTCAAAAAGACAGTACGGACATGACAGTTAACTGATAGCACTCATACATCTAGGAGACATCTATTTGATGTCTGCATTTACATCTGCAAGACATTATTTAGGTTGTTTGCTCTTCTGCAATACGTCTATCGGACGTCTTCTTTTAGATGTCAAATAGACGTCTATAAGATGTCTTTAAGATGTTTATGATTTAGAATGTATGTAAAACTGACATCTGTAAGACGTCTGCTAGACGTTTTAAGACAGCAGATGCTTTCCTGATCAAGAGCTCTTTAACAGACATCTTGCAGAAGTACGTGTGCCATAAAGCATAAAGCATATGCTTTTGAATTATTATTGCTCCAACAATTAAAAACATAACAATAAAACCATTTTGAAACCTTTTCTGAGGTGAACCATGAATATTTAAGAACACAAAACTCTGAATTACAGACAAACACAGAAAAACACTGGTGTTCCACAAAAATGTAGATAGCTTTTGACCGTTAATCCCAGGGCAACTGGTTGTTGTCCTTCAAAAGTTCACTCCACGGTGGATAGCTATGCACTCTAAGTGTGTGGATTGTCTGAAGCCCAAATAGAAATACACCAATTCATTGGCTTATGTTGCCATCTGCCCCTCAGATTTCAGTATACTGAGACATTTTAGTTTTAAATTTAGAAAACGTTTTTGGTTTGCTTCTCTGTATATTACACTGTGTAAAACCACATTAAGGTGACAGCACTGAGCTAACACTAAATCAGAAGACTTTATGAACACTGAACGATGCTTCAAACATCTAAACTCATTCTAAATCTAAACATTATATATTTCAAATGAGGACGTATTGTTTGATATCGTCTGAATAATGTGCTTGCATGTAAATAGTACGATCATCCCAATACATTCATAACTGATTGCTTATTGTTTTTGAGATGGACAGGCTTAAGAGGTATGGCTTGTGCTCTTTATGTTTTGAGAGGATGTTTGTTCAAGTAAGATCGATCTGAATTAAGTCTGCTAAAAATCAGAAACTGGACGGACAAATAAAAGCAGCTCGCAGGACAGCCTCCTCAGGATCGTGGACAAGCGGAAAACTCGATATACTCGCCATTCTAGAGAACAGAAAGAGAATAATGTCAATTTAAGCACACTTCTGGCCAGACCACCCACTCCATCTGCGAAATATCAACCCATGAATATTCAAAACCCAGTTACGTTGTTTTCCCCCCAATTTATATTCATAAACATTAAAATGGTCCAATCACATCACAGCACTATGTAAAATATGACTGCACTTGAACAGTTAAACATCAGGTGTGCTGAATGCTATCCAGCTCAACACACAATTTACCTCCTCATCCTCCTCAAATACTGGCTGCAAAAGAGAGACGAGGGATTGTTTGTTAACTTAAAACTGATTTTTGGAAATTTCACTTGCACACCAATCATGCCACAAAGACAATTCATGAGCACATTCCTTTACTAGTCATCACAGCAATGGATGTTTACTTGCAACACTGCATGTAAAGGTGATGCCTTTCTGTATTGTTTTTCTATCGATTCACAGCCCTTCTATTGCGACATGCACTTCCACATTACTCTGAAGCATGCACATTTTTAAACAGTATGCAGTAGTCAACATTCAAAGTGGATCAAAACCTTTCATCAAAGCTGTCCTAAGACAAGAAAAGGTATTGTTTTCATTTTAGGACAACTCTGATGAAAGGTTTTGATCCACTTCGAATGTTGACTACTGTATACTCTGTGTGCGTGTGTGATTTTTCACGTGAAATGAAATGACAGATGTTTTTACATTTTATTCAAATGAATAAAATGCCTTAAGCATTTGTTACCTCGTTACCCTCATCTGTCAGATGCTGAAAAGTGAAGAGCATCAGTAAACAGATCAGTTATTTAAAAAATAAAAAATTATTCTGAAACGCCATTTTTAAGGCTCCTGATATTATGGGAGTCTCCTACAACAGTTTTACATGCAAGATGAAAATTTAGTCAGGCTGTGATTCAGTGGAGCCGATGGTCCAAATAAACTGGGTACTGAACCATCTTTTAAGAGTAAGGGTTTTGTGTATCCTGCACTCAACTCTCCGAGATTAGAGAAGCAGTAAAATAGTGGGAATTATCCAAATATGTTATGCAGTAACATGTGTTAACAGAAATGGTATTCAAATAACTAATGACTAGTTTCAGTTGTATTAAGTCACATACAGTTACATTATACAACTCACAAAAGGCAATATCGGAAATGGGCAATTTAAATGTTTGTTCAGAATATCTATTATTTAATATTTGGCATTCTACCTGATATATATAGCCTATTTATCTGATAAGTAGTTATTAGTCTGTGAAAAGGTAAGCATAAACAGTAATAACCAATACTTTATTTCAGTTGACGAAATTTTGACGTACAAATAACTTATTTCAGTAATGCACATGCCTTATAAACACACTTCAGACAGCATATTCCTTATGAATGCAACTTTAAGAAAATGCACGCACTTCCAAAAACGCATTACATCTCACAGAACTATAAAATACACCAATCAAATCAAAAATGTAAAATTGTATGAAAACTTCAAATAGTTTTGAAATCATGGTCAAAGCATCAATTCAAATATAATAACATATCATTATAAATGTGGGTGTTTTTTTAAAGGTATTTTAATTGTTTTAGCTAGTTAGTCAGTTACTTTATGTTCCATACCTGAGTAGCCTGCTTTAAAAACTCAACAACCTCCACACATCCAATGGCTCTTGCCTAAAGATGACAGCAAAGAAGACAAAGCAACTCAACACTAAAACATCTTGCAAGTCCAATTATAAAGCTACATGAATGAAACACCACAGAAGACATTAAAAGGGGTCCTATTATGCTTTTTTTGCATTTTATATTCAATGTGCAGTGTGTATGTTTGAGCATAAAAGAGATCTTAATCTTAAAGTCTACTCCAAATAGAGGTATTTCATTTTTTAAATGGTTCCTTTTCAAGAACTACAACAAAAGGCTCAGTTGGACTACAGAGTTGTTTTCCGGTATTTCATCTTGCATGTAAGGTCATATAAAGTTTGTGAGTAGAGCGCTGTTTTGAGTACAGTTACCAAGGAAAAAAACCCACTCCAACAGCGCCCCCTGTCAGAAGATAATGGATTTACATATACGCAACCCCCAAATTGCAATTTTGCCAAAAAAACAAAACAATAACATTACCACTCTAATATGTCTTGCAATATCTGTGTGTGCGTGATCCTGTAGTTCAATATTTTTGGGGACTTTTGCAAGGGGACGGGACAGTAATAAATCACTGTCTAATCTGTTCGCCAATCACAACACATGAGGCGGGCCTTCATCAAACCTGGAACTAATCGAGCCATTTGTGCCAGGCTGGAGACAAAGGTATTGTAAAAATGTGTATTATGTAAAAAACCACCAAGCATGAGAGCATGTGCTGCTACACCAAGACTTCGAAAAAGAGTATAATAGGACCCCCTTTAATTGTTTAATTATAATTCTCTATTCCATACCAATCTCAATTAACTCACCACTTCAATGGGTGTCTGTCCATCATAACTACACATGGTCATATCCACCCCAGCAAATTGCCAAATCTGCAGTCCTTCTAAGTCGCCACTAGCTGCAAGACTGGAAAACACACATTAGATGCTCCAAACAGGCAATCATGAACCAAATGTTTGTAAGAGAAGGAGGAACTGAGATGAATAGTGTATATGTAAATGAGACCTGCACAACTCCGTTCCAGCATTCTCCATTTCTTCCCGGGAAAAATGAGCTCCAGTTTTCCTCAGCAGTTTCACAACATCCTTATGCCTAAAAGTTACACATACTGTTACATACTTCTTGACTGAATTTACCCTTTTGTGTTTGATGAAAGAAAGTAAATCATATTGCTAACACTGGTCTAGTTTACTTACTTACAGGACTTACAGGAAACTAGGCTTACCTGAAGCGAACAGCATTGCGAAGAGGTGTGTCACCAAAGCGATCCCTGGCATAGACGGTGGCCCCTTTACTCAGCAGATACTCCACCACTTTCAGATGGCCCTCACACGCAGCGATGTGGAGGGGAGTGCGGCCATCATAATCTGCTATGCTCAGGTCAGTACCCTATACAGAAGAAAGTAGTTCTGTTTTGTATTGTGTTTTGCTGGACGGCATTTGGCAAACCTTTTTTCTGGCATGTTCTTAGATCATTTTTAATAAGTTCAAATACAAAAACGGGGAATGGAATTTCAATAAATTGCAGGCATGACTAGAACCTGCACAACCCATAAAAGCACCATGGCTTAAAGGGTTACTCCACCGCAAAATGAAAATTTTGGCATTAAATCACTTCAGATTTTCAGATTCACTTCATCAGTGGTTCAATCTGAATGTTAAGAAGCAACAAGAATCATTTTTGTACACAAAGAAAATTTCAAAGAATTCACAAAGAATATCCGCAAACTGCCAAGGATATGCTTTCTATGTGTATGTATGCTTGGATTTTCTTTACGTACAAAAAGTGTTCTCATCACTCAAATAACATTACAGTTGATGGCAGATGGACTATTCTGAAGATGTATTCCCTACTTTTCTGGACCACGGCAAGTGTTCATTACTTGGCAGTCAATAGGACAGTCACAAGCCTCCTGGTATTCCTCCAAAATATCTTAAATGATGTTCAAGACGAACAAAGCTTTTCTGGGTTTGGAACAACATGGGGTGTCGTAGATTTTTATTGGTCAAAATATGAATTAATCAAGTGTTATCAATGTCAATATAATTTTTAAGTTATGTATCAACTTATTCTACTATTATAATCATGCATCTGTCTGTATGAAAATGCCTGCATAAATGGAATGTGGTGACATGTGACGAAGCTGCATATCATGTTTTGGCTTCAAGCAAAATATATGAGAAGGGGCCCAAGGGAAACATATACTGAACATAAAATTAAGACCTTATGACTGCCTCGCGATCGCTTAACAAGTTTGTAGTAAATGTATAAAACACAGCCTTAAAAAACAATAAAAATACACTGCTGAAAAACACTCTGGAGCGTGAGTGTCATGCCCAGCTGAAGATGCCAGAGAGAACCTGCTGATGGCACTCCAGCCCCAGGACCCTTTTGTGTGTGTTTGTCTCTGCTTGTCATTCCCAAACTTTTATTATGAATCTATGTTCTCACCTCTGTTTGCGCTGTCAGGACTTTTATGTTGAAACTAGTGCTGCACGATTAATCATATCGCAATGTCAGCCTTTGTGAACACATTACAGCAAATGTTGCGATTATGCCCTGCTCACACGTGCAGTGTGAAACCCCCGTAAACTAGACATGTTCAAGCGTCGATTTCCCCTGCTCAGAAAGTAGGGAGCAAAGACCACTGTGTAGGGATATTATTAATCAGAACACAGTTCATGAACGTAGGTCTTCTCTAATTAGCTGGTTGGCCAAATGAACTAAGAGAGACACAAGGCACGAGGACTGGGATTGGCGTCTTCGAAAAATCAGTTAAAAATAATTCAACAATGTAAAATAAACCAACATTTTTAAAATAGGGGTGTAGCTCCAATCCTAATCAAACACAGCTGAATCAGCTAATCAAGGTCTTCAGGATGCAGGTAGGTATTTTTTCCTCAGGGTGGGAGCTAAACCCAGGATCAACGTTCCTCACCTCTGACATAAGGTAACTTTTAAACGCTGAGGAAGATTTGAACAGGTATCAATATCTTACCATTTCCCTTATGGCCTCCAAAACCTCAATGTCACCAATCTTAGCAGCAACACAGACCAGAGTGGGTGTTAGTGCATCTCTTACGGCTTCAAGCTCCTGTGGACATTAATATTATATAGAAATATTATAAATAATACAGCATAAGGCGTGTTTTTTAGTAATCACATATTATATTAAACTTATATATTATAATATATGTGTTTCTGTGTGTGTATGTGTGTTTGGCAAATATGCTTTATTCTTTCATTTTTTTTGTGTTGAGCATGAGCTTCATCATAGCAGCACAACTTTATACAGTACATGTATTATATACAGTCGCTATCTCCACTATTTGCCACTTACATGTAATAAAATTAGTATAATACATTAATAAGCATTTCTGTGCTCGCTCAGGTTCCTTTGGTTATTGGTGTTTTGTTACTTTTCTGTTACTTGTCTGATGTTAATAAAAGTGTTAATGTCGAGCCCTGTGTCTATGTGCCGAGGTTCATAACCCTGGCCAATTTAAACCTGGTTTATTGTATCCTGAAAATGCAGATGACCAAGCTGTTGGATTGCAACTAAAATGCACAAAATGAGCAGGTGTATTTATGTTTGTGTGTGTGTGTGTGTGTGAGTGTGAGAGAGAGAGAGAGGGAGAGAGAGGAAGCAAGCATGTGTCTGTCAAGCGATTCTGTTCCCCTATCAAGCTTGAACTGATGGTAAAACTAACAACAGTATTAAGTCTTTCTATTTATTTTGAAAGCTTAAAGCTTGCAATTATTATAAGGAGTGTTACATTTCTGACATATTCTGTTCCACCAAATACAAAACACAAAATAATGATCTTTAAAATAGAATCATTTGACCCCTCTACCATGTAGAGCTATACAAACTCTTAGGGTGGGAACAGAAACAGATACTTGTGAATAAGAGGGGTGTATAATTGTTATTTTAACAATCTATGAGTCACTCATTTGGCAGAAAAAACAAACAAACATGACTTGACAGTCTGGAATAAAGTTAGAATGGAAACTGCTCTGAATAAACACAGTAATGAAAGAATCAGTGCATGTTCAAGGAAGTGTTAGAGTGAATGGTTGTAATAATTTCACAATTTTTAAACCCCATAGTATCTTATTTTAGTAAGTCACGGAGTAAATGAAAGATTATGCATACATCTTGATTAGAAAAAAAGATATTCCAGCATCAAGGTAAAAATGGAAATGGAAAAGTTCATTTTTGTTATAGCTACTTCTTATATATATATATGCAATATGCAATGTATATGCAGTATTCTGAATCGTTTTAGGAGTCAGATGTCAGTGACAGACCTAAACCTGCACAGAAACACACTCGATTAAATATGAAATTATAAAAACTAATTCCCTGAAAATAATCAGGATTTTGTGAATATCGCACACCCCTATGTCACATTACCTCTTTACAGCTAATGCTGAGGGACTTGGCGATGACCTGAATAAATCGACTGTCACTGAGAGAAAGCTTTGCTCCGCCCACGTCAGCTATCATCTCACCACGCAGATTGCGACTCAACATCTTACAAACAAATAACAGCTTTCATTAATAATTCATTTAAATTAAGTAGAAATGTCTATCAGGTCTTCAGAAGAAAACCTTATTAAGAGGTTGGGGAAAAAAACATATTAACATTAACATTAACAACAAAACTGCTTTACTGATTATTAATATTTAAAGAACAAGTCATGTAGTACAACCAACAAGCAAAAAAAAACAAAGTTAAACGCCAGTATCAAATTTTTTTTTACCTTTGCATGATAAAGGCAAAATATGTTCAAATCGTAACATGTCCAGTGATGTAACCCTCTTATTGATGAATTAACCATATTTATTTATGGTTTTTTTTATATTTACTTGATGGTTACACTCACTTTTTAAACATTTCTTAAAAAATATAAACTAGATAATTTTTTTTCTCATATGTCAGATATGGTTTCAATTTTAATTTCATTGACTTTTTCACATACCTTTTTCTTCTCTTCTATACTGAGGTTTTGTTTTGCCAGCACATAGGAGAGTTTTGAAAGAGCAGCTTCTGGGGTCATATCACATCCGGCGACCAAACCGGCATCACTCAGAGCCTGACAGGAAATATTAAAGGATTACACACTCCTGCGATACACCCACATGAGGCCTTTCTTAATCAAACACCCATACCTGGCCTGTGGCGTATGAGGTTGTGACCGAGCCCCTGAGGCATTGGGTGCAGTTGATAATGATGACTCCTCTCTGGGTCGCTTTACGGATCTCATCCAGCAGGTCAGTGCGGTTATCAGGAGCGTTGCCGCTGCCGTAGGTCTCCAGTACGATCCCGTCCATAGGAGGCTGCAGGAAGGCCCTGACCTGACGAGAGAGTAGATATGATCATGAACACGCACATGCGCCAAATGAAGAGATGTGGCAATAATACGTGGCAAATAAAGGCAGACATTACCACACAGCCTTACTGTATCAGCAGTGATTCCTGGGAAGAGTCGCAGGAGACCAACATTACGGTTCATTTGTGTGTTGACAGTGAATTTGGCGGTTGTATTGGCTCGCCACACAGTATCCCAGTTAACTAAAGAGAAAAAAAAAAAGATGCATAATAATTAAAACAACAGGTCTAAATAAAACTAATAACGCAACTCTCACACACACAATCTCGTCAGTAAAGTCAGTTCTTTGATTAGTGGTAAATCTCCATCACCCGTTTTCAAATGGAGCGGCAGTTAATACACAGAGCCTTTGATCACTGACAAGCTACACAACATTGCGTTCGGTTTCGCATGTGATGCATTTGCAATACTGAATGCGATATTGCGTAGCTTGTCAGTGATTAAATATAAAGGAGATTAAATTAAAGTTAAATAATCCATGTGACATCAGAGGTTTAACTGGTATTTTACGAAGCTACAAGAATACTTTTTGTGCAGAAAGAAACTTTGTTCAACAGTTTATCTCCTCCATGTAAGCCTATAGCACCATTTTGGAGAGTATCACATAAATTAACAATGTTATTTTTGTTTTCTTTATTCTTGTAGCCTAAAATTACTGTTGAACTGCTGATGGATTATTTGAACAATCTCCTCGCTCCGCTTCTGAGCCTTGATTATGAAAGGATCACTGATGTCTATGGAAGTGTCAGAGAACTCTCAGAACACATCAAAAATGTGTGTTCTGAGGATGAATGAAGGTCTTACGGGATTTGGAATGACATGAGGAAGAGAGTTTTAATTTTGGGGTAAACTGTCCCTTTAAGATACTTTAATCGTGTTACTTTTGTCCTTTTTCAATCTTGAAAGCCTCATAACAATTGCATAGGAAAGAGAAACAAGAGTGTAAAAAGCACAAAAAATAAGTAAAATGGGAGAAAAATAATACACCAAATTTTCATAGTTGGGATGATCTAATTTAATTTACTTTTAATTTACTACACACAAATGGCACTAAGACTGTGTATGTTGGCAGAACTATGTTGGTTATCACTTTTAATGTCGACTTCAGCATTGGCTAATGGCGGCAGGTTTGGTGAGGTAAATGCGTTAAAACTTCCAGCATCCACTTTGGTGACTCGGTTGCCCCGGTACAGCTTATGATGAAAATAGAGGCAAACCTGTGGAGAAAGCAAACAATTCACTCCAACAGCTGTTCTATTTAATATGCTCCAGATTAAGCATCTTAAAAAAAACAAAAACAAATATGTGATGGTATCTTGTCTTTGTATTTAAAAGTAATATGTGCATATCTTACAGATCTTGTTTGGTTTGGTGGTCCTACTGTGTCTGAATTATCAAATTTAGGTGAGTTGACCTGTTTTTGCAAATCTATGGGTACCATTCAATAATACCTTCAAACGTTTAGTGGCAAAGGCAAACCATTTCTGTTCTTTAAGGTGAGAAGGTGATCCATGTGTTAGTATTTGTAAGCCTTGAGTAATGTGTTATGTAAAACAGCTTTAAACCGTTTGCTACGGTTACAGAATGCTGCTGCTAAGTTCTAGATGGGGACTCACAAGGGGGATCACATCTCCCCTGTTTTGTCCTCTTTGGGCTGGTTGCCAGTCCAGTACAGGATTTAAGCTTTTAGATTTTGTATACAAGTCTTTGAATGGTTTAGCTCCGTCTTACCTGTCTGAGCTCCTACATGTACGCAAACTTGCTAGGACTTTAAGTTCATCTGATCATTCCCTTTTAATTGTTCAGAGGACAAGGTACAAGCAAAGGGGTGATCGGGTCTTTGCAGATCTCATAAAAGATGGAATATTCTTCCGTCCCACATTAGTTTCTATTCTAAATATTTTTAAAAGATGTCTGAAGGCACAGATTTTTTATGTTTAGCTTTTGAGACTGCAGTGTGTTGAGACATTGGTTTCTACTTGTTTTGTATTTGATGTTTTGATGTTGCTGTGCTCTATGTGTGGAATCATTTTTTTATTATTTTATAAATGAATTAATTCAATTAAATGAGAAAATCCAAAAACTCACCTCTGGGATGACAAACTGTCCTGCTATCAAAAGAGCCCCCAACAGGTTGTCCCTCCCATCATTCCTCATCTCATAAATGGGTACCTGCCATATACAAGATAGCTGTGAAGCCACTGGTGAAGCCAGCATTATTCTTTTTTGTCCATGGCCACAGGTTTAAATGTTAAATAGAATAAAATGTTAAATTAAATTAAAAAAAATAATAATTTAACCATATTAACTATTAGTATGTTGAAGCACTAAAAGGTATTTAATGGAAACATTTGAGACATCACTAAAATACACATGTAGTTCTATAAGTAGTCTAAGACTATTTTTCTTTTAATTCTTTATTTGTTTTCCATGACAAAAAAAGAAAGTCATATAGGTTTGGAAAAACACAAAGGTGAGTATATGTTTTATGGGTGAACTATTCCTTCAAAACAAGTTACCTGTGAGCCAGTGAGGATGACCGGCTTTCCCAGGTTCTCACACATGAAGGATAAGGCAGAGGCGGTGTAAGCCATTGTGTCTGTGCCGTGCAAGATGACAAAACCATCATACTGCTCATAGTATTTCTGTCAACAAATAAAAGAATGCTGTGAATACTAGCTGATCTGTTTATCTGCTCACTGAACTATATTCAAGATTACCAACAATTACACATTTAAAAACTTGCCCTTTTATAAAAATAAAAAGTAATAAAATACCAGCATCCAAAAAAACTTTACAAGTCATTGCATTTAGTCTTATCCAACTTAGGGCTGTGGGGAAAAAAAAATGATGCACAACAAAATGGGAGTGACCCGATCAAAGCTCAACAGTTGTATAATACAATCAAAGTCCCAAAGCTTCACACAACAAATTGTACAACATAAAAATGGTTAAAAAGCAGCACCTCAATGTCTTTTCCAATAGTGGCCCAGTCATCTGTGGTCATATTGCAGGAGTCGAGGAGGGGAGAGTACTCTAAAACGGTGTATATAATCCTCTTGTTCTGTTTGGACAGTCTGGAGTGGAAAAAAATGATAGGAAATTATTTAAAAAGCATCAAAATTGAAATGGTTTATTGTTAAGGACATCCAAACACTGATAATAAGCTCTTAAAATAAAGAAAAACTTCCTTTTTTTAAACCAACAAAGGCTATTATAGGCAAACATGGGTATGTTAAGGTAGACAAACTAAAACCAGTGAGATTTCAGGGTATTCCTGTATTTGTGCGTCAACAGATGAGTAAATGTTATGAAGCAGCAGACTTCAGACTTTGCTCACAGCTCTAGGGGTGGCTCGTAGTCTTACTTTAATGTAGAGGGGACACTGGGTAATTTTACACATTTAGGAACCGAAGGTGAACAGATTAGCGTGACCTGTCTTAATTAACAGGGGTACTGATGAGCTAAAAGAGTAACAGATTTAAGACTATTATTTAAAATCCTTCATTTGTTTTCCATGACAAAAAAAGAAAGTCATATGGGTTTGGAAAAACACAAGGGTTAGTATATGATTTACTGGTGAACTATTTTTAGATTTATCAAAAACTAAAAGGCAGTCCCTTCCCAAATGAAAAACACTAAGGCCTGGTTTCATAAACTGGGCTTAGCTTAAGCCAGGACTAAGCATTAGTTAAATTAAGATATTTAAGCAACTTTTACAAAAACGCCTTATAAGAAAATATTACAGGTGCGCAACTTAACACAGAACAATGACACTGACATGTTTTGAGATATAACAGAGCAAGATATTTATATCTGAGACAGCTCAAACATGCAATTTAGTCTGGGACTAGCTTAAGCCTTGCCTGTGAAACTGGGGGATAAAGACCTAAAGGAGAGGCAGTCTAGACATTATACGAGTTATAAAGCCTCTTAAGATTGGTAATTGTTAAAAAATACAAACTTTTATTTTATTGTAAAAATATAAAGAAAAATGAAAAGCAGAGCAACCAAAATATGGAATTTGTAGAAGTCACTTGATATTGGCTTTGGCATACACATTTTGCACAAAATCTGCACAACCCAAGCATAATATACAGCCAGTATAGCATATATTATGTTTGCAAATCAAAATTAAAAAGCACAAATCACACACCTTTAATGTGCAGATTACAAAACTAAGACATCAAAAATAAAACCGACTTGCCTGCTCCATTCTATTATTGAGACACTTTTAGTGAAATATAGGCTGGTATACTGTACAGCATTTTAAATCCAATCTGCTTATAATATAAGGTTGTAACATAACATAACATAAGTTACACAAAACCTATTGTGTATATATCTTCTAAGACATAAAAACCATGATATACTACAATTCTTGATAGTCCAGTCCATTTTTCCAAAAAAAAAAAAGAAAAAAGTAAAATGGTTACATTTTATGTTACAATGTTAGTTGTAATATATTTTTATAACAATGGCTCTACATTACAGTATATATATATATATATATATATATATATCATATCAATTATTTATTATATCATTATTTGTTTTAGACATTTAGTCATCGGATTTGATGCCACAGTAAATTACACCAGAGAATGCATGAGACAAGTTGTCAAGAAGACACACATTTTAACTTCCTATTGATTGCATTCCATCTGCTATTCTCATAGCGCAAAATATTAAATAGCCATAACCTCTGAGCTATAGCACAAATCATGCAAACATGTGCAAGTACATGTACATCCCACAAGGGCAAACATTATGCTACCAGTACTACAGCACCCATGAAACAGAAGATCAGCTGAATGAGTGTTCTTCCTGTTAAAATAACACACATTTGTACGGTATATACTATTATCAGATGTGTAATAATGAAAGAAAGGGTAACCTACAAAACACAAATATGTTTATATGCATTTGTAGCCTTTTTTATTTGACAGGGAAAGTAAATAATGCCATCTTTATAAGTATTGTTTTTCTGGTGGAACAATTACATAAACCAACCATCAAACCTGTATTTTTTACACAAACAGTTAATGCTGGATCTATGAATAGGACAACACCTCCACAAACTTCTAACCGGACCATGGCGACTGCTGTGGCCGCACAAAATCATTTCACTGCATATTGTACTCTGTATGATTGTGTATGTGACAAATATGTGGAAACTTACGGCAGCACCAGCGTGTTCTCCGGAGGCTTGTAGTATTCATACAGTCTTGTCTGTTGTGCGTACTGCTCATCATGCAGAATGGGGAGTTTGCGTACAGTTGCAACAAAAGCATTAGGTTCTGGAGACAAAACTGCAAATAAAGAGGAAGAGATGGTAAAATTGTTATCAACAAAGACACATCTAGCAACAAATGCACCACACACGAAGTCATACATAGCATGTTTGCAACTCTCACAGTTTCTTTTGAGCAGCAAGGCCATGAATATTGGATTCTGTGCATGCTGTACTACTGTATTTTCACATTCCCTACAAAACAAATATTGTATCACAGTATTACTAATATTATACCATGGTACGTTAATCAAAATAGTTATTCATACTGGAAATTAATTAATATATAACTATTTGTGAACCCTGGATCACGAAACCAGCCATAAGTAGCAATAGCTAAAAATACATCGTATGGGTCACAACTATCGATTTTTCTTTTATGCCAAATTATCATTAGGATATTAGATATTTTGTAAATGTCCTAGCATAAATACATTTCAATACATTTTTGGTTACTAACATGCCCTGGTAAGAACTTAATTTGGATAAATTCAACATTTAAATTTTTTAAAGCATCGCAGATCCATAACAGCAGGTGCAAGTCTACAAAAAACAAAACAAAAAAGGATTTCCCTTGTGCCTTCCTAATTTGGGAGTCACTCATGGTTCTACCGGTCAAAAATGACCGGACACCTGAAATGTAACTTTTTGGCCTCCCAGTAAAACAATGTAAAAATTTTTTGTTTAATACTATTTTTTCTTTTGTATTTTGAGAGAATTTTATATTACTAATTAATATTTATGCAATATTAATTAACAATGTTTCCCACTGAAAATAGTAATTTTTTCAGTGAAAAAATAGAAAATAGTAAAACTTTTCACAAAAATCAAATGTGTTTGTGTGTTTATTTTACAATCTTGATGATTTAGCGTGTCGCCCCTTCACTGCCCTAAGTTTTTCTGTATTATGATTGAATTATTAAATGGATTTCACATTCTCAAAACTTTGCTGTGTGTTAAAGACATAGGTGTAAGTGTGTGTGTTTGTGTGTGCGCGCATGCATTTGTGATTGACTGGATATATCTATATCACACTCTTGATGTTTTATAGTGTCATCCGGTCACTACTGTGTAGTTGTTTTCAGATTTGTGATTGATTTGTAGATTGTGTGTATTCTCTGAATTGGTGTGTTTTTGCCCATTTTCCATTCATTTTCTATGGTCGGTCATTTTTGACATGGTCATGTTCACATTTTAAGTGCCAAAAAAGTCGAAAGTAACATATCATTACAATGAAAAAAAAAATGAAGAAGGCTCAAAAAATGAAATAAAAAATGAGGAAGGCTCAAGGGTTAAACAGAATGTCTGTTCAGTCCATATTCTGTATGATGTTTGAGTTTTACAGATCCTATGTTTATGCTGAGGAAGATAAAATTGTTTTGGGTGAAAATGTCAGTGGACATTGTATTATGTAATGCAGATTCTGCCCTTGAACTTTGATAAACAATAAACTGTTTTTGTGTTTGACCTTGCAAACTCTTTTTAAACACACTTTTTATTTTTTAAATCAGTGTTTGTTTAAGATAAGATTCTTTTTATTGTTCAAGGAATTACTAATAAGGTCATAAAACAGGATCAGCATCCTTTTCAGACCAATTACGTTTAAATACTGTACTTTCAGCTGTGCAATTCATTATTTGTATGTATGTATACATTATATATATATATGTACTGCATCTATGGAGATGTGTTTCTGCCTCTAATGTACATCCATTAATGTGCATCTGCAATTTTTGTTTTGCTCTCAAAACAAAAATGGTAACATTAAACTGGACATGTCATATTTAAAATTCATGAAATATGAAAATTGTAGAAATGATTAAACTAACATTAGCATTTTGAAGATGAAGATTCATGTTTTAGCAACCAATGTAAAAATGAAATTGTTTACATCTAACCGTACTGTTATTTGAGTTTTTATTTAGTTTTGAAAGAATGTAAAATAGACCATCAAAGAAAAAAAGATAATTATTGGTGCAAGTTATTTTAAGATAAGTAAATGTACTTTTTAACAAAATAATTGCAAATGAATAAATAATATGAAAACGAAGGCAAAAAAAAATAGTAGCACTTTATATTTTATGGCTGTACATAAACAACATTATTTTGTGTGCTTTCGCTTTTATTGTTTTAAGATAATAATAACAACTTAAAAATATGGTATATTGCAAATTTACTCATTATATATGCCAAATTTTATATATATATATATATATATCCTAAAAATAAGTTACCACTTGTATATATTAAAGGAAATGAGAAATAACAAGGCAAAAAAAAAAGCCTTAAATCTATAAATGCATAAAATGTATATATAGGCTACAGATTTTTTATGTTGTTGTTTCATTTGTCTTTTTTTATATCATTGTGTTTCTATCCTTATGTTTGAGTTTATGTAACTGCAACTGTCGTTTTTACCTTTCTATGTTTATTGTTTAAAATATTTTTTTTTTACTTTTTTTTTTTTAAGTGGCAGCACTTTTTAACAGGTTCATTATTAATTGCCATTAGTAATATAAAAGATTAAGTCACCAAAAATCCAAATCCAAATGATTATAAATAATTCATGACAATGCATGATTTCAAATTTAAATAGATTACACCTAACTATACTGTATAGTTCTGACTTGAAAATTAGCAAATGATCTAACACTTAAATATGATTAAATATATTACATAAACAGAAAAAGTTTAATTGAAATAATTGAAAATAATTGTAAATAATAGTTATAAAAAATATATAAAAATAATTGAAATTATTTATATATATATATATATATATATATAATTTCATATAATATATATATAATATACAGCTTACTAAACAACATAACTCACTATATGGTCAATTCTTTAATGCCATGATTCTTTAATATTTCATACATAGCACCATTCGTTTACAGATGCCACGTGCCACCAATTATTTATACTATACATAATACCTATAATACATTTTTAGCATGTCCAAATACACTTAGGACAACTGTAGATTTATCCTTCATATCATTCATTTCCAAAGACCACGGATTAATGTGCATCCCCACTGTTTATACTGCGTCCATTGTTTAGGTGTATTTAAACATGTAAAGGATATCAACAAATAATGCCATAACGTGTCTGTAGTGCAGTATTAGTGGTAAATATGTGACCCCTCATCGGTCAGGTGTGTCAGCAATGCTCTACCGTTATTATGATACGTCATGCCAATGGTTCCGCCGCTGTTTATGACCAGGACCCTCGCCTCCACATTTGGGCTAATATCAGGAGACTCTGAGCTGCTGGAGAACCTCCTGCGAGTCTGACCCGCGGCGCTCCGGCTCAGAGACTTCTGCGACTGAAAGCCTTCCGGCTGACTTAACCTGCTCCGAGACAGCGCTCGACCCAGCGAGCTCATGCTTGCTGAAGACGGGACCGACGCAGACTGTTTCCATTCCGCCATAACCGACTCGCTTACAGCTTTCCCAAAACCGAGCGTCGCGCTTTCTTAAAGAGACAGCGCCTTGATTTAAATACCGATAAAGGTAGAGATGCTGGGAATGTACAATGCGACTCATTGTGACACTCGAGATAAAAGGTGTCAGTTAATGGTAAATCATTAATAAGAAATAGCACTTATTTTCTATAATTTTGAAAAGATAAAGATAGAAACTATCACAGGCATGCTATTGGTTTCCATTAAAATACTATTATGAAACATTAACTTTTTCCGGTAAAACCATTACAAAATTGCTTTTTTTTAGTGTACCAATAGGCACAATTATCTGTTGTGTTTTGTGCAGGGTTCTTTTGTTGAAAATGCTATGAAATGTGAACTTATCTCATGCATTCTCTGGTGTAATTCACTGTGGCATTATATAAAGTCTGATGACCAAATGTCTAAAATAAATAATGATATATATATATATATATATATCAGAGCCATTGTTATAATAAATATTTATTAATATTAAATTAACATTAATTTATTGAAATAAATATGTATACATTAAGTCAACACTTGAAAGTTATTAAAACCAAGTAAAACATAAGAAAAGTTTACAGTGCTAACATTGTAACATAACATTTTTTTTTTGTCAGGTTAGACTTGCCAGCCCACAAGTATCCATTGTAGCTGAAGTTCATTTATGAATTACCAATTTCATTCTGGTTGCTTTCTTGGCCTTGACCGTATAAAAATAAAGATAGCATTTACTCTCTTATTTGTTGAAGCCATAAATGTGTGTTGAACTGTTGCATGTCCAACTATTGTCGCTGTTCGCTCCAGACTGTTATTAGATGGATTGATAAATGTGAATTATGAATTATTATGCAGATTACATGTACTCTCTTACATTGTTACACCAGTAGATGGTGACAAGGGATTGTCTTTATAAGTCAGTTATAGGTCTTACTAGCTAGACGCTTATTTTTTATTTTTTTTCTGCGGTCACCAAAAAAGTTTGGCTACTGATATTGAATATTTTCCCTTCTGTTCCACAGAAAAAAATAAAAGCATAGTGTTTTGTAACAACGTGGAGGTTAAGTAAGCGGTCAAGTTAATTAAGCTTTATTTATTTTATTTACCTTTATTTATTCATTTATTTGGTGCTTTATATAATAAAGAAAAGCCGCTTTAGGGTGTAGCAGTTTATCAATAATGCAAGAGGACAATAAAGTGTCATTTTCTTGCGAAAGTCAGTTCATTGATAATTTAGTGATGTAAAATTAGTAACATATATTTTTTTGACTTTGGGGTAAATTATTCCATCACTAAGCCTTTTACGCACTATCATTGCGTCATGTTTTTTATTTTTTTTCCATAACTGTGCTATAATTTGTTGCATTTTAATTCACATTTGTACTTTTTATCTTATGTTATTATTGCTGATTGTACAGTAACAACTAATACTGTAGCTATTGCTACGTGCCCCATTTTTCATGTCTCACATACGCATATTGAATGATATGTGTATATTTGAAATGTAAAGTCGAACATTTAATTACGTTTCCAAAGACCTTTATTATGAAAACAGGGCTGCAACGACCATTTCCGCTGGTTCGCGTTGACGTAGTCAGTTTCACACTGAACTCGGCTGATTTTAGGAGTGAACACCGGGGTTGAGACTGCTAGAGAATGGTGGGCCTCCGCAGGTAACTAAAACGCATTTAGTCGCTCAAAAATGAATGACAAGAACTTGTTAATGACTATATTTTACATAACCTGTCGAAAATATGTGTAAAAAGTCTATGGTGGCGATTTTCTTTGGGTTGTTCGGCCCGGCTAAGCTAGCAGGCTAAGTTGCTCTTTTTTGGCACTCCCTCTGAGCATCTCTTGTCTCTCAGGGGCACGTGAGACACAATTCGGATTCAGGACGGTTGAAATCGACGCGGCTCCGCTTCAGACGGACCAGATGACGGCCAAATGAACGCTTTTCCGCCGCTTTGAACGACTTCAGCTGCTATCCGGTTACATTTTGGGGGAAGGACGTGAAAGAGCCCCCGAGACGGACATTCACACGCCAAGAGGAAGTCTTGAAAGACCGCAGGCTCTTAAAGAGGCCTCGCAGCATTTAGCAGACACACAGGGAAAGCACCGAAAACTCGCTGCTTTTGTCGCGTTTCTGTGGATTATTACAGAGGGTGGCGTTTTTCAAACCGGCACCACCCTACAGCCGAAGCCCAAGCTCTGAACATCGAGCTTTGACCTTTTCACTTCTACTGAAAGTTTTCAGTACGTTGTTTAATCAGCAACCAAGTGTTCGCAGCATTCACTGAAACGGCATTTTATTCACTGTGACTTTGTGCCCAGTTTGTGATAACATTATTAAACACGTGGTCCGTTTACTTCCAAATTTGACATTCCCAAGGGGAAATCTTGGAGAAAAAGCACTCGTTTCACATTTAAATCATTTACCACGTCAACCTTTTTCTTTTTAGAGGGAAGTAACCATTTATGAACAGTATACAAGATGGGGAAGATGCTGTCAAAGATATTTGGTAACAAGGAGATGAGAATATTGATGCTCGGACTGGATGCCGCTGGAAAAACCACCATCCTTTACAAGTTGAAACTCGGCCAGTCTGTGACCACCATCCCGACAGTCGGTTTCAACGTGGAGACGGTCACTTACAAAAATGTCAAGTTCAACGTGTGGGACGTGGGGGGACAGGATAAGATCCGTCCCCTCTGGCGACACTACTACACGGGCACGCAAGGGTTAATTTTCGTGGTGGATTGCGCTGATAGAGATCGCATAGATGAAGCCAGGCAAGAACTCCACCGCATCATCAACGACCGCGAGATGCGGGACGCCATCATTTTGATTTTCGCCAACAAGCAAGACCTGCCGGACGCTATGAAGCCACACGAGATCCAGGAGAAGCTGGGACTGACACGCATTCGGGATAGGAATTGGTACGTGCAGCCGTCGTGTGCGACCACCGGTGACGGACTGTACGAAGGCTTAACTTGGTTAACATCTAACTACAAGTCTTAATGACACTGGCACTGACTGTTTAGGACAAATAAACTCAATTTGGGGAAAAAAAATCACATTCCCCACCGAATATTTGTGCTGTTTTGATTTAGAGTTACCATTTATTTTTTTGGTTCGTTTTCAAACGGCCCTCTTTGAAACAACGTAATGGGTTTGGCTTGCTTTTAGTTTCCTGTATACTGTGACATACTCGTGTCACACACCATGGACTATTGCTTAAGATGACAAAGCATTCCTGAATGAAGATTCTCTATATTTTATTTTATTTCATTTTTCTTTGTTTGATTGTAGGTTTTCTATATTTGTTTTCAGCTACTTTTTTTCAGAGATCAGAGTAAAAAAAAAAAAAAAAACGAGTTTGTCTCCAGCAAACAGTCCAATTGTGCGTTCAAGGCATTTTATACCGAGATGTATCAAAACTGCCCAGGCATCCACTGTAGCAAAGCACAGTTTTGCTGAGGAGGTTGTAGCATACTAATTGTAGGTAGCTATGTGGTGTAACAGGTTTTAAACCGTGCCATAGTTATAATATCACTGACATCCAATGATAATCAACATGTAAATGAGTCCATGGAACATTTTATGCAAAAGTCTAATCGCGAAAGGCAGGCTTACCACAGACATAACTTATATTCACACAGCATAATCGAACCGAGTGATGTCTTGTGTTCTCGGAAGCTTGAAAAACCACAAAAACGTTTTTTGTTTTTTTTTTGTCTGCATTGCAGTGTAGCCCAAAACGAGTTTGTTAAAGAGACTTCACTTCTAAACATTGAGGGATGCCTTTTTGTAGCCCTTTTACCATGTAGGCTAATTGCATTGACCAGATTGTCTTTGACTTACACTCATGTGTCTCTACAAATGTGGGGTTGTTACATTCTTGCGTTTCAAGTGTAGTGCTTGCGGTAGAGTGGACTGAATTTGTCATTTTGGGAAGAAATGTTTCATTCTATTCATTTCCTCTCTTTGCTTTAATCATTTTGAGAAACATGTACAGAAACAGCTATGTAATTGTAACTTCAAATTAAACTTAGTCATTTTAACGCTCTTAGTTCATTCTTTTTCTGACTAATTCATGCTGTGTTTGATGCCTATCGATGCACTGGAGTTTCCACCGTCACCGAACGAGCCAAACCAAAGTCGGATGGAAAATGACTTTAGCGGCGCATCAAAATTCCTCCATTTCTTTTTAGTGTTGTTCTAGGTAGCACACACGGAAAAATCTTTTCGTATTTGCACAATATTTTCCAAACCTGGGACTCCAAGCACTTTGGAATCTGTAGCAGATAAGATTGTATGGGTGTTGGGTTTAATGTTTGACCTCTTCATGTGTTCGCACACAGGACTCCAGACACCTTTCGAACATATGTGAACTGGCACATTTTCAGCGAGTGATTTAATTTCTGAAAGCCTACAGAGAGCGACGCCACAGTGCGGTACCTCTTAGATCCTCCTTTACCCTCCCGTCGTAAATATTTGTTATGTGAACATTTTCGTTTAATCTCCCAAAATAAGCTGTTTCAGGATTGAGCTGTTTTGAAGCAGGCGGGCTCCACACCCCCTCCAGCAAATCCCACTGTAAAAACAGGATGTCTCCCACTTGCTCTCTAAAGGCCACACAGCTGCGAAACTGTTGCACACAGAGAAGAGTAATGGGCGGCCGGCGCTGGACGGCACAAATGCTGTTCTTGCTGACACAGCTGTTAATAACAAGTGCTGTGATCACTTGTTGCTTTGCGCGCCACCCTAAACGATTGTTAAACCGCTAGGCTATTTCTTCTGCTTCACACCGGAGTCAAATGACTCACAGCCATATCAGCCGCTCACATTGCCGGAAATGTGCCTGACTGCTGACATATTGAGGGTTGTTTTGAGTTTTTTTTTTTTTTTTTTCCACTTTTGCTGAAGTAGTGGTGCGCTTCTGTTTTAAAGTGAGAAATACTGCACTGATAGTATAGGAGTAGATGCAGATTTTCAGTTCTGAGGGATCAAGCAGTTCGGGTTAACATGCTGTTAAACCATTATAGAGACTTTTGTGTGTCATATTTACAAGGTCAGAACTGTTTGATTTACAAAGCAGGTGATTGTCACACACACCGTGTTTTATGGCTGCGTCTTATCTTTCTTTTTTGGTATGTAGGTTGCTCACAAGTGTGAATGATATCATTTATTCCCTCTTTTTTTAACATGCAACTCTTTCTCACAAAGGGTTCAACTGATTAAAATACTTTAAAAACTAATATTACCATTCTTTTTTTAACTTTTAGCCTAATTTTCAGCAGCCGTTACTGCAGTTGTGCATCTTAATATTATGGAAAATGTTATAGGCACACTTTTTCCACGTAGAAAGTGTTGATTTAGAGATTTTGATCAATTACACGCGTCTCTGCTGAAAATGAGATATGTTCAGTAAGAACCGTTTCCCCTCTATTTCCATATCAGCAGTTTTAGGGTGTGTGTGTTTGCCTGCTCAGGAACTTTTAGCGCAGAGCTAGTTTCATTGTAATATCTAAAAGGGAAGTGATCCGTGATGTCAGACCTGACTGTATCGTAGGAGCTTGGGTGGTGCTCATGTGGCTCTGCTGATGCTGGTGTTCAGCTAATGACACACATGCTATTAATAGTCTCCTCTTGTGTGTAAGGCAACACAAAATGCACACCTCGGAACACTTGTGCAGCCAACGTGGCCTTGATCATTTTTTTAAGAGACTTATTTCTCTTTAAATATAGCCTCGGACACGCTTTCTATTCCTGTGCACTGCTTGTACCTTTAAAAAAACAAAGAAAGAAACAGGTTCCGAGCTATAACACTTGAGTGCAAAGAAATGATATGCTTGTGCCGTCTAAGAGTCATGTTTATCCACCCTCATATGTTTATAATTATTACTAGATGAAGTCTGAGTTTCAGATTTTATATCATAGGTTATTAGATTGGAAGCAAAGCACTCCTAAAACCACAAGATTACATAATTACGGTCAGAATTGTATGTCCGGCTAAATATGTAAAGTAAATATGACTGTTTGAACAGCTTAATTATATGCT
>JAUMHI010000061.1:15311541-15329709 GCA_032359435.1 Enteromius unitaeniatus
ATAATTACGGTCAGAATTGTATGTCCGGCTAAATATGTAAAGTAAATATGACTGTTTGAACAGCTTAATTATATGCTGCTGCATGTTAGTTTCTGTAGGACAGGTTTGGTAACTGCAATATTTGGCATAATACTGGCATAAAAAAGTGTTTTTACTTTTTTTTTCTTTTCTTTTTTTACCATTTTGCATCAAAGTGAAACAGTTGATATGATTTAAGAATTTTTTTTGCCAATAAAACAATTTTACGTAGTTCTGTAGACCAAATCAGGTTCCAGTGGGGTTTGAATGGGTTTGTGGTTAAACACCTGAAGTAAGCTGCCAGGGAGATGCTTAATTTCAGCTTGCCTTACAAATAAATGTCATCACTGTAGCACTTTGTTGACGCTGATAACATGGTGGAAATCTTTGCACATTAATATTCGCTTAATGTCTCCAATTAGTATCACTTTACATCGATGTCTGGTGGATGGTTACGTAGCTTTTATGTTATGCAAAATGATCTTGGTACTTTTTAATTTTACATATTCCACAAAATGTTTATTTGAAAATTTCATGAAGGCACCAAACAAGCTCTGTCGTATGTTGCAAAAGACAAATATAATAGAACGTTATTATTTTGTTTTGTATTGCAAATATCTTGCTATATCACAATGAGGAACTCTGACGATCTTATTAATTTAACGGAAGCCGTACTTCACATAAATGTGTGCTCAGTACAGTGATGTATTAGTGACTCTGTGCAGTGTTTACATTCTGTGTACTCTGACCCTTGTGAACCCTAGCTGCAGATGTTCTCGGATAACACTGGATACGCAAATGCGAATGTTGGGAGAGGTCAAAGGCCAACCTCTAAGGTCAATATTAGCAATGAACACACAGGGAACCGCCAATAGCACTGACTCGGCTCCCAGGAATCCAATGAACATTTTGTGATATAGTCCGCTAAAATATTATATTATATATTTTATTATAGCCTTGCCTTTAGGGATGGCTTTTTTTCTTTCTTTCTTTCTCCTTCTCACAAGTAGTTTGACTTACATTACACAGCTGGAGGAATGCTGGCTGCGGAAGCATTCCTATGAGAATGTTTGGAATTCTGTAGCTGGATTTCCTGAGAGGAAAATAGGCAGAGGGTAAGTAGATGAATGGGAAGGTGGAATGTGAGAGTTGTTTCACTGTCATGATGGATAGATTATGTAACCAATGGGGTGCCTCCCATGGTGACTCATTGACAGAGCTGTTAACCAGTAAGAGTTGAACAGAGCCATGCATTATTAGAGAACTGTTGAAAGCCATTACCGCCACTAAACAATTTTGACCCTTTCTTTCAGAATTGTTAGATACAAACTTGCAATTTGAGCAGTAAGTGCAGAACTGCAAGATATACACTACAGATTTTTTTTTTGTCCCAATTGCAAGATTATATCTCACAATTTTAGAAGAGAAGAAAGGAACATTATGGTTGAACCACTGATGTCACACGGACTAATTTAACAATGTCCTTACTAGTTCTCTAGGCCAGTTACATGCTGTTTATGCAAGGTCAAAAAATTCTCAGATTTCAAAAATACCTCAATTTGGGTGCAGAAGATGTACTGAGGATTGGGAGGGCATGAGAGTGAGTAATTAATGATAGAATTATAATTTTTCGGTGAGCTGGCCCTTTAAGATCCTGTAACCAATATCTAAATCTGGGCTTTCATTGAAACAAACGGCTATTGTAACACCTGCATAGTGTTTCAACCTCTATGTCTAGAGTCTTTACAAACATGGTGTGTTTTACATATGAGTCAACTCTGATCCAAAGCAAGGCAGTTAATTCGGTTGGCATTTCTTTCAGTTGTAACTCAATCTGATGAAAGGGTGTAACTAGGCACAGCGCGGACCCACCCATTCTACACTAGAGTACACCAGACAAACTCATTCAAAGGCCTGTTTGATTTTCTCGTTGCTATGACAACAGTCTTACGAGGCTCTTACTGTAAGGTG
This sequence comes from Enteromius unitaeniatus, assembly GCA_032359435.1. Classification (NCBI taxonomy): domain Eukaryota; kingdom Metazoa; phylum Chordata; class Actinopteri; order Cypriniformes; family Cyprinidae; genus Enteromius; species Enteromius unitaeniatus. The sequence goes on from JAUMHI010000061.1 coordinate 15,313,531, forward strand.
TGAGTATGCCTGAGTCAGATCTTTCTCTTTCATTCTTGTGAGAGGGATGATCAGGACAAACCTGTCCTACTAAGTTTATGTCTGATGCCGTCATCTCTCCAAGAACTTTGACACCGCTGTGTGCATGATTACACACATTCCCATTTCACAGAAACATGGGTGAACTCTTTTGACAGGACATTAGCAAGCATAGCAACCTGGAAAAGACCTAGAAAACCCCATCACGGTAGTGATAAGAAGAAGGGGAAGACCCACTTATGTTGTTTTAAATCGAATTTCTTTATTTTTAGTTTGTTCATAAGACATATGTACAGGGCTGTGGTTCCCAACCTTTTTTACCTCACAGCCCACACTGCCAAACACATAAGTTTCCACGGCCTTTAAGAATTTAAACAATCCCGCTTTTTTGCGTCGGGTTAACTAAGTACTCGGAAACAAAGCTGTTAATTGTCTTCATTGAATAAATTGGTAATGTATTGAATAAACAGAAAATATACATAACGGATCAGCAAACTAGACATTTTTTATTATATTAACAATATTACAATTTCTATTAATAATAATTGGCGGCCCCCTTGCAATACCGTTGCGGCCCACAGGTTGAAAACCACTGGTACAGAGTTTGTAAATGATCTTTGAACAGAAGAAGAAAGAAATGCATGGCACGCTTTTTCTTAGCGTCAGTTTCCATAGAGACTCATCGATTCGTTGCTCTGTTGAGAATGTCTTGCGTGTTAACCAGGAATATACTCTGTGTTGAGCGAACCTACTCCTGGACGCGTTTTTGGAACCAGCATACCAAATCATCACTTAATTAATCACCTAATTATCTCAATAACTTTAACAGTGCTTCAGTGTTAGTTTTTTAACACTCTGAATGTGGAATTATATAAACACTGGGAGTGTTGATTTAACACTGGGGTATTTACTCTGTGTGTGTGTGTATTTATATACTCTCTATACACAGTACTGTTCAAAAGTCTTAGGCCACTAGTATTTTCAGCAACAAAAACTGGTTTTAAGTGGGTTATTTCTATCTTTTGCGGTAGCGTGTCAGTTGTAAATATTAGTTTACATTTCCAAACATTATTTTTGTCATTAATGGTAATAATGCAGTGAGATTGTCTGACAACAGCCAGTGCTCCACACAGAGATCTGATCTGATCATCATCCAGTCTGTCTGGAATGACATGAAGATACAGAACAAACTGAGACAGACTAAATCCAGAAGAACATCTCCAAGATGAAGAAAAAAACCTACCTGGAAAGCTACAGTACTATTCAAAGTTTGTGTAAAAATGCTGTAAAATGACCATGCTTTCAAAAATAAGGTACATAGATATAAATATATCATAGATCAATAGATCATAAATAGATTTAATTTATCAATTAACTTATATTAACTAAATCAAATTAATATTTGGTAAAACAGCTTCTGTTCCGAGGTACACTTGCTCATAGTTTTTCAGGCAGCTTTCCAGGTTTCTTTCTTCAACTTGGAGACAATGCCACAGTTCTTCTGGATTTAGTCTGTTTCGGATGGTTCTGTTACTTCATGTCATTCCAGACAGACAGATCAGATCTCTGTGTGGAGCACAACCACTTGCTTATTATTTCAGGTTTATTCCTTTTAGGTTTTGCTGAGATATTTTATGCTGTGCCCCATGTATTTCCTTTCATCTTGCTATGCTTCGCCCATATTTAAAATGTTTTACTTCGAATGCAGTTCATAACTGTGATTAGATGCATCACTTGAAATATCACTTGATTAGACACATCATCTGTATGCTGACATGGCTCCCCATTTTTTTTAAGAGTTTAGCAGTAAGTGTCTTGCCCTGTAGTGCTCATAAACACTACATACCATTGCTCCTCATTTGACACAGGAAGTGGTTTATAGTTAGCGCTCTTCCTGTTGTGGTTCAGAAGACTGAATGGAGCCATCTGTACTCACTGAAACCCCATAGCAGCCCATAGTCGTACTGAGTCTTAACTGATTTGAAAGAGAAGTTAGGGCTAGATCTTTTTCACGCCTAACAACTCATAATTACAGAACGCAAAAAAAAGAACACAAACTAATCCACATTCAAAGACAAGCACAGAGATCATTTAAGCCTTTTGTTTCCTTGCATGTCAGAATATTTCATGCGGATTGCAAACTTGCAAAAGGTGCAAAGGATGTGTAAATGTAGCCTGGGGCTTAAAAAGTGGAAGAATTTATCAGAAAAAGTATCTGAAATTGTCGAAAAGAAAAGATCTGCCCATGTTTCATTTGCATTCTATACTGGCACATTCCAGTCTGGTACCCATGCAAACATAACCCAGTTTATAGACGTTGATATATGCCAAAAGTCATCCACAAAAAGCTTAGTTCAAACAGAAGCCACAGACAGGAAGGGAGAAGGGAGTTGACTCTTTGCACCGACGTTACAGATGCAGAAGAAAACACTTCTGACTGCCTGGCCTAGAATACGTTATTTTTATTGAAATTTAGTTGGCCTTGAGAAAAGCAAGCCCTCTGCTGCCAAGTGTTTGTGGACTATGAATGGAGAAAACGGTATCCAGCTGAGAATTATTAGATTATTTATTGTTTGTATGCTGTGCACTGAACACGGCGGTCTACGATAGTCAAGTGCTGCCACATGAATGTCTTTTTGAGTTTATATACGCATTTATGTAATATTTTAAAATCGATGCAGGTTTAGATCACACTTGTATGTATGGTTTTTGCAGTTATTTTTAAACCACAGATCTCAGGGTTATTTTTAGTGGAAATCTGAAGTCAGTTCCTCTCAAGAGCTCACCGGTGTCTAAGCAGAGTAACCAACATTTGACAACTACCTGTAAATACATTTGTTTAATTTAGACTCGTCCGACATATTTTGTGAATTTTCCCGACATTCACAACATTTTTCTATGAAAAATTGATGCTTGGTTTGATATGTTATAACAAAATATTTATACACTGTATGCATAGCTTATAAGTTTGCGCATACTTTTTTAGACTATTAACATTAAGTGTAAACATGTCAAGCAGTTATACTTTGTTCTTCAAACAAAAAGCATATTTTTACCCCCAATAACTAGGAACAGAAACTGAGTTGTATTTCCGCTATGGACATGTCTGGTGTTGGCCAAACCTGCAGGTGCAAAAAAAGGCTAATTTAAACTGTAAGTCCCTGAATAAGAACATTAAAAAAACACCCTACAGACACAACCAGTTAGTGTATCTGTTATGACTTTCAGTACAAGATTAATACATCTGTCAATCAGTTGAAAAACATTATATTGTATAATTTTTAATAATACTGATTTCTTAAAGATAATTAAAAACTGTTCTGATGAACAAAAAAAAAATTACAAAAAAGTAAATTGACCTCATTGTCGGCCGTCATAGATGTACTATGTGTATTAATCAGAGGAGATTTAGAGAAATTTAGCATGCTCACTAATAGATCCTCTGCAGTGAATGGGTGCCGTCAGAATGAGGGCTCTAAGCAGCTGATAAATACATCACAATAATCCAAAAGTAATTTTTTAAACTTCAAACTGTTGCTTCCAGCCAAAATATCAGTCCATAATAATTCTTCCTCCAGTGAAGAATCCAGTTGTGTTGTCCTCTAACATCAAAATGTACGGACACATTTTTACTAGAGAAAACTACATGTAGATTAAGATCAACCTAATTATGAATGTGCTAAATAGAATTCCTGCTTTTTGCTTTACAACACATCAACTGATGTTCTGGAGTGTGGATTATTTGTGAATCGTTGTGTTTCATTGTTTCATCAGCTGTTGGGACTCTCATTCTGGTGGTACCCATTCACTGCAGATGGTCTGAGGGTGAATACATTTTCAACAAATTTAGATTTTTTTTGCCAATTACATTTGGTTTCCCTATTATCAAACATCATTCACCTCCTTTGTAAATAAAATATAGACTAAGACAGGAAGCATTCTTTATCTTTACCCATACTATAGTTTTTTGTTTGTTCAACATGTCTTTAGCTGCTGCAATAACATCTCCTATCAGCACCAAATTTTTAAGACGATGAGTAAATTTGAAAATTTAAAAACTTAGGAATTGTACAAAATGATCGCATTAACAGCCCTGGAGTGTAGTAGTGTTTTATAGCACAATTGAATTCAAAACTGACAGTTAGAAATTACAGTTTTGAGGATCTATCAACCACTTCCTTTAGACTGTGGGTTAAGTTTCATGGCTTGATTATAACTGCCTTGCCCCCACGCTCTCACGAACACAGAGCATCATCAGGCTTTGACAGGCCACAGCGCACTTCCTAATGTTAGTTCACACACACACCAGCACCAGTCTGTGCGTGACAGCAGCTTCTGTTCTGTCTGCAGGCCACCCACTGACAGACATATGCAATGCCACACCGACACCATCACTTTGTGAACTCGACCACCTCACAGAAGTCGGAAACTTTCTTAGCACTGCCTTAATTCTAGTCATTGTGCTTGTCTAAGTATGCAACGTAAGATATCTAACTTTCTTTCTTTGGTGGGCCTGCTATTATAAAAAAACTGACTCCCCTTCTCTTTTGAAGATTGTGTCCTGAAGGAAGAACAAAGTATTAGAACAGTTTCTCTACAGTAAACAATGGCTTCGGTGTTGTCAGACTTGCAGGCGGCTTGGGGCTTTAATGCCCTTTACCGCTAACCTTAGACCAACATTGTTTTGGGTACAACTGCAATGTCGCCATGTATGCTTATGATAAGCAACTTTTTTAGGTTGCTTTTTTTTCTGTGAGATCTGGCAACACTGCATAGCAGATAAGGTCCTGTTTGGGTGTGGTTATAGTGACTGTGGTTAACAGTTTTAAGTCAAGTCAGTGTTTGGGTGGATTGAGACCTTGATCAAAGCTGTTTCTCACGTTGTTTTTGAGGTGTAGCTATTGCGTACTTTACTCATAAGTCAGTTTAGTATTCCTTTACTACACTGTAAGAACACTTTAGTTTAAGGACCAGTTCTTACTATTGACTAGTTACTAGCATTCATATTACTAGCATATTGGCTGTGTATTATTACTTATAAAGCATATATTACTGCTTTATTCTGCAATACCATTTTTTTCATACAAAAATCTTAGTTAATAGTGAGAACTGGCCCCTAAACTAACGTGTGAACAAAAATCCATAGAGAACCTGTAAATGTAGACTGTAAACAATATTATTTTCAGAGTTGACCAAAAATATTATTACAGTACATTTTACAAAAAAGAAAATGCTAATTTATGCTAAATACTTCAATTTTATTTAACACTGCTCTATTTTTATAGATGCTTTAGACTGCTTTATTTTTATGTTTCTTAGAGCATTTTTTTATAAACCCTAAATATTAAGCATTGCATACATTTTTATTAGTACAATTAATCATATACAAAATAAAGGTTTTTGTTTACACAGTATATGTGTCCTGTCTACATGAATAAATGATATATAAATACACATGCATGTATATATTTAAGAGAAATAGGTTTATTTAATATATTAAATATATTTATATGTAATATACATTTTATTCATATAAATACATGTCAACATTTTCAAAGTATATGCTGTATGTGTGTGTATCTATATACATAATAAACATACACAGTAGACACACATACGTAAATTAAAACTTTAATTTTGGATACAATTAATCGATTGATAGCTCTAATTTTTATGCATTGCGTACTTTATTATTATTATTAATCTATTAATCTGGTTCAATACATGTTAGGATCAACAACATTGTTTTTGTTTGAACATAGTTTTAGTCATTTTATTTTCAGGATTAAGAAAGTTATAAAATCATCAGCAAAATCATATTAACATTCATTGTTTATATCATGTTGCTATATTTTTGAAATACTGAGTATTAACCCTTAACCATTGTCCACATTCACTTCCATTGTACATGCCTCACATTTTTTTTTTCCTTCTTTTTTAAAGAATATTTTTGGTCTATATGAATATTAACTGCTTCAGTTGTAGAATCTACAATAATCCTATAAAAATACTTAGGAATGTAAAATGTCTTTCTGAGAGTAGATGAATTCTTTCAGTCTAACAAAATGAATTGTTTGGTTTTTGTTTTGTGTATTTTTTGCACTGTAGATGTGTGCATGCCTGCACATTTTTACACCCGCCGTCAGCCGGTCTGCTGCTAAACAGAATAGAACCACTCCACATGATGTCACTGTCCACCAATCAGAGGCCCAGATGGCCCATGATGTAAAACAGTATGCCACAGATCCTTTCCTGCTGTGCTGAGTAATCTCATTAGAAGTCACAGTGTCAAACCAGCCGGCCTGTTGGTTTGTATTATTAATCATTTGTTTACAACCTATCAATTACCATCTTGACAGCCTCGTCTTGTACACATAGTCTTTCAGAAGTGATCAATGAATACTCTGCATGCTGGATCTTTTTATTGTTGCGCTTCTCAGGAGTCAGCAGTCCTTGGTTTATGTCTAATGAACTGTGAGTTACAGTTTCACTGCCCTATTAAGGTCACTGCCTTCAGCGAAGTGTGTTTTAGGTCAGAGATACGCTGAAGTTCCAGTGACTGCGGAGTGTGTTCTACAGCTGCATTTATTTTCCATTAGTATTGTAGCCTTTTGCATTCCATGCATAAGGTCCCATGGTTTCTGTAGTTTAACACCAACTTTTTATGCATTTTGACTAGACTAGATTAGATTCGACTTTATTGTCATTACACATGTACAAGTACAGGGCAACAAAATGCAGTTTAGGTCTAACCAGTAGTGCAATAAGCAGCAAGCAGGCCTGGACTGACCATAGGGCACACCGGGCAATGCCCGCCGGGCCGACGCACATTTTTGGGCTGGGGCTGTCAGTCATAATTTAATATTTTTAAAAAAGTTTATTAGACCAATTTATTTATTACCACAACGGTAGAGTATCTGAGACATGAATCGCGGCCCATTGGTTGACTGTCTTAAAGGACATTGAGTCAAATATGTGCATAAGGTTTCGCGAATGCGAATAAATCTAGTTTAAATATGACCTGACGTTTTATTTTTATCCAACGATATGGGATGTTATTGCACCAACTTTTATTTTGCGAGTTTGTTGTACTCAAATAGCCTACCTAACTTTCAATATTAAAGACACCAGTACTGTATCAGTGTTTGCATTCTTTGTGAAGGTCTTTGCTGTCCCATAGTGTGAAGATTACTGGCAGAATTTAAAATTATAGTAGTCTATATGTACACAGTTGCCTACTTATTTTTATTAATTGAAAATTATTTTTTGGGGGGATATATATACAGTATATACAGCTCTTGAAAGCATAAGAGACCACTGTAGTTTACTCCTAAATCAGTATCTCTCTGAGTATAACAAGCATTTCATGCCAGTCTTTGTTAAATTTCTAAACAAACATCCTTCATTCTGTTTATTGAGGTACTTATTTGGTGAGCACCTGAATCAAATAGTATTTAACGGGAAAAAGCACTGCTGTAATCAACACTATCCTCTTGCAGCGTGGCCAGTTGGATGGTAAAAAATGCTAGAAGTCTTTAAAACGTAATTAGAAATTTAAAAATAAACACTAAACATGCCGAAAACAGTGAAAAGAAAGGTTTTGAGTCAAGAAAAAAGGCCTCAATCCTAGCTTTACTGGCACAAGGATTCAGTGAGCGTCAAGTTGCTTCTATCCTTAAAATTTCACAAAGAAATGCAGTTCACAAAAAATGAAACAAACATGCATTGATTTGCATTGGTGAGATTAACAGTTTTAAGAATAAAACCCAAAAGAAACAGATTTTTCTGCAGTGATCTCTTATTTTTTTTCCAGAGCTGTATATGGTAGGCCTATATGTGGTGGTGGGGTGGCTGGACCATAAAATGCCAGGGCTGATTTTTCTTCCCAGTACAGCCCTGGCAGCAAGTGCAGGACATAGGTTTAAGTTATAAGCACACTACAGTGATATGTACAATGATAGGGAAAACTATAGGTATAAATTACAAGTGAGTGTACTAAGAACCTAATATACAGGTTACTGACTATAGAAATTCACAGATGGACAAGTACAAACCGTAATATACAGGATATGAATTCAAATTTAGAAGAGGATATATACAATAAATATGTATGTACATTTATAAATGGATATACTGTATACAATGTAGTGCAATGAATAGTAAATAGTGCAATGATTAAAGGGAGAGTGGCAGGGGGTAAGAGGAGGGGCCGAAGAATCAGTGGGGGGCAGAGTTGAGGAGGGAGACAACTCTGGGGAAAAAGCTGCTCCTCAGTCAACTGGTTCTAGTCCGGGGGAGTCTAAAGCATCTGCATGAAGGCAGGAGAGAAAACAGTCTGTGGGCAGGATGAGAGGAGTCCTTAAGAAATACTGTGTGCTTGACGCAGACAGTTTTTTTTCTGGATGTCCTCAATGGAAGTCCCTGTGATGCGCTGGGCAGTTTTCACCACCCGCTGCAGTGCCTTACGCTCAGCAACAGAGCAGCTCCCATACCACACTGTGACACAGTTGGTTAGGTTGCTCTCTATTGTAGAGCAGTAGAAGTTCATCAGGCTGAGGACAGCTGGTTCTTCTTTAGTTTCCTCAAGAAGAAAAGACGCTGGTGAAGCCTTCTTGACCATGCTGGAGGTTGGTGCTCCAGGTCCTCCGAGATGTGGGTCCCAAGGAACTTGAAGGATGACACAGGCTCAACGGCCACCCCGTTGATGTGAATGGGATCATGTGTTCCTCTTCCCTTCTTCTTAAGGAGCAGATTATTGTCTTTGCACCAAGTGGCCAGATGCTGGACCTCCTCCCTGTAGACAGTCTCATCATTGCTGCTGATGAGACCAAACAGCGTGGTATCATCTGCAAACTTGATGATGGAGTTAGATCCATATACAGGTCTGCAGTCATGGGTGAAGATGGAGTAGAGGAAGGGGCTCAGCACACAGCCCTGTGGTACACCAGTGTTGAGCATGACAGTAGTGGAGCAGATGTGGCTAGTGAGATGTTAATACCTTGGTCTCTGAGTTTGGCAATTAACTTGGGGGATATAACAGTGTTGAATGCTGAGCTGAAGTCAACCAACAGCATCCGTGCATGGAGGTGGATTTGAGTCAATGTTGGCACAACTGTTTGGGCAAGAGACATGTTGAAGGTGTCTGTGAATACCCCAGTGAGCTGTTCTGCACATGTACGTGCCCAGGGATACCGCCTGGTCCAGTAACCTTGCGAACTTTGATCCGTTTCAATGCGGTGGAAACATCTGAGGAGGTGAGTACAAGGGGTGAGTGGCCGGTTGAGGGAGTGATCTTGTTGACAGTTTCTATATTTTCTCTCTCAAAGCGAGCATTAAAAGACATTAAGCTCGTTCAGGTAGACAACATTAGGGGTTGTGGGGGTGGAGTTGATTGGTTTGTAATCACTGATGGCCTGGGTGCCCTGCCACAAGCTTTGAGGGTCAGAGTTGGAAAAGTGCTCCTCTAGCTTTAATTTGTAGCAATACATATGTGATTTCCCAAGATAACTCAGTTCTTGACTCTTGTGTTTAACATTAAAATCACAAAATACCTCACTTTTTACATAATCTGTTTTGATATTGATTTAATGAAATGATATTCAATTGCCGTAATTTATTTTAATTGATTAAAAATTTAATTAAATATTGCTATTAATTTTAGTTTTTTATATATATATATATATATATATATATATATATTCGGTTTAATAATTATTAGACTTTTCAATAATTATTAGACAGTTAAGTAATTCATTTGACTTTAATATATCTGTGTCCTATATTTTGTGTATAGCCCTGAAAGTCTAACATTTTTACTTCTTCTACATGGTTGGAAGACTTCTTTATTATTACAAATTCTGACTGTTGCTTATTGTATTTTTATTGTGTTTAATACAATTGTCAAGCTCTCGTTACCCAAGTTATTGTAGAAAGACAATCTGCTTAATATGTATTACTAAAAGTTACAAAACCACCATATATAATATCAAGGATTTTATATGATTTTGTTATGTATTTATATATTAGGTTAAGCACCTCTTTTTACTCTTCGTTTGAAAACACACACACACACACACACACATATATATATATATAATCATACTATTTTAAGGGTATCAGGCCCTATACTTCATACCTTTTTTTGTATAAAGTGCCTTTGACACGTGGCATGATTAGACCAGAGATAAAGAGGAAGTGTGGGTTTCCCATAGTAACTGTTGCAGGGGAAGTGAGGTATCTTCTGCGTAAAAATGTGAGCTGTTATTGTTAAAAATGAGAACTAGTATTGTGCCATAGCCATTTACATGAAACCAGAAAATTTCACTCTGAATTTGACCTCATTTTAATTTTCTAAAGCAATCTTCAGTTGGGTTGGGTGTAATTCAGAAAGAAAGTTCTTGAACGTTTGAACATGTGCTTTTTGTAGGCCTCACATGCTCCAGGTGCATGTGCCTTACTGTAGTCTGTACAGTGCCACCTGTTGGCTGTCTTAGGGAAGAGCATGAGGAGATTCATTCATGTAGTTTCACTTGACAAGAGGTGGATGCTTACCAATTATTCATTCAGTTGTACGTATTCATATAGTTTTTTTTTTATTTTATTATATATATTTTTTACATGTGTATTTTTTTTATTTCAAAGGTTTACTTCACCCAAAAATATAAATTCTATAATTAATTACTCACCCTCATGTCATTCCAAACCCATAAGATCTTCGTTCACCTTCAGAACACTTAAGAATGTAATCTGCATTGTTTATGTTCGGGATAAATCGCGCACTGTCTACTGAACGCAAACAACACTGATTACATTCTGGAGTAGCCTACTCTCCAAAATTGCAGAAGACGGCAATTTAGGCAGAAGAGTTGTCAAATAAATGTTTTATTATTAGTGTCAAAAGATTAATCTCAATGAATCACATCCAATATAATGTTTTTTGTTTACGTTGTTATTATTAGGTATGCATATTTTGAATACTTATATAAATACACACACACAGTATATATTTTGAAAATGTTAGTTATGGTTAGGTATTTTCAAGCCGGTTTAGGCTGGTCTGAACATCTTAAAACCAGCTTAAACCAGCATCCCAGATTTAAAACCTAACCAACATGTGCTGTTTTATTTCAACAGGGTTATATATATATATATATATTACATATTAAACAATTATTTAATATATAAAAATAACATTTTTCTTTGTTTGTATTTATGTATATGTAGCCTAATTAGGTTAATGAAAAGTTTTATTTTGTATGCGATTAATTGTTTGTTTTCTTTGTGAACAAAAAGAATGCTTGCTATATTTGAACCCCTAATGTCACATGGACTGTTTTATGGATGTCCTTGCTATGTTGCTATGTTACCAGAGTTATCTTATAGTTCCTTTTAAAAGGCATAGCTCACCTAAAAAGGAAAATTCTATCATGACACTGCATGAGTTTCTTTCTTCTGCTGAACACAAAAGAAGGCACCAAACAGATGACGGCAGCATGGACTTAATAAAAAATAATAAAACTGAACTGCTGGCAACTATTTCTTCAACTTGTTGCTGCGTTTATGGGATTACGCTGAGAATCAGCTGCAGTGACACAGCACAGATGGCTCCACTTGGGCTTTTATTGGAGTTTAACCCAAGCAAACTCCATGACCTGGCAGTCCTCTGCAGGGTGCAGAGAGAGATGTTAACAACTGATGTCCAGCAGTAAGAGCCTGAGGACTGACCTGTCACAATCTAAAGCAATGTAGAAGTCTACTAACCAATGCCACATCTCAAGGGCCCAAAAAATGGGTGGTGAAATTTGATTTTTTTTAATTGCATGTTCTATGAAAATAACACATAAACAAAAGCACCATTTTTAAGAATTCTAATTTGTAAATAAGTTCATATATGCAATGCATAACTATATTTAAATGATATAAATAGCTCAATGAATTAAAATTGAAATTCCTCTCTCGCCACCCAAACATTAAATGTTACTATATTGTGTTTTTGCTACATAATGTGTCTTACTAGTTTCTTCATGACGCAGGTCTGGAAATCCTCCTTCGAATGTGCTTGTGTTGGCAGAGGAGGTCAGATGTCACTAAGGTTATAAGATCTGAGGACATCCAAGGGTCAGACTTTCTAAAGTCACATAAAGCAAAGGAATAATTAAGACAAATTCAGGGTTTTGGGGGAAAAACTGACTGACTGTGCAACTTTACGTTCCTCAGAATTTTATTGATTACAACAGAAAGCTGACGTCAAAATCAAAACCTGAAAACAAGTAAATGCTGTGCACGTACAGTGGCTCATGATCTTTGTGTGTTGTATCAACATACACATGACGTGATTGTAGTAAGAAGCTCATGCATGCAGCATTAACATTATCTAGAGTTTAAAAACCATACACTATAAAATATGTTACGTTAGGGTCTCTTGGTTGCTTATTAGCATGCATACTTGACTATTAGCCGTTTCTTAGTAATAATTAAGCACATGTCAAGGCCTTATTCTACATCCCCAATCCTACCTAATACCTAAACTTAATACCTTACTATTAATAAACAGTAAATTATTTGTTTTATTGAAGGGAAAAGTCGTAGCTAATAGTTAACAAGTGTTAATTATTCTAAATTGTTACCAATACCCATATAATACAATTAAATTTTTTATAATGTCTAAATAATTTAATAATCACTTTAAATAGTATATTACAATTTTTCTATTATTATATTAAATACTAAAGTTAAATTATTTGTCGCATCAAAACAAATGCTCTGTTGTTGATTTTGATGGCTTCCATTGTCCTCATTTGTTAGTCACTTTGGATAAAAGTGTCTAAATGTCTAAATGTAATGTGATGTAAAAACATATTTTTTCTGCCATTACTTTAGTTAAGGGGTATCCCATCCTGCAGAGATTAGTTCCAAATAACTCCAGCACACTTGCCTGAAAGTTCAAGTGTATTTAATTAGTGTCGGCGCTTAACTCTTCAGGACAGTGGACCTCCAAGAACAGGTTTGTACCTACTGCATACCAACAGCAGCTCTGTGACAATAACCAGCAATCTGTAAAACACTTTGACTCTGTGATGATTTTGGTACAAACCAAGGATGCTCCCTTGAAAACCGACTCCTACCTTGATCCACCAAGGAGACGCATTTGAGACTCACGTTACAGGTGTCCACAGTGATACTTCTCGGCTAACTAATTGTGTTTGGTTCACACAAATGGGATCTCAGTATCTGCTGTTAACAACCCTCCTATGCTCTCGCGTTTCTGACGTACATTATTTACTGCCCTCTAGTGTAAGAAAACATATGGTGTTACAATTTTACATTTTACTAAATTTGGAACAGTATAGTTTCTACAAACTTCTCCCATAAGGCATCAGAAAATGTTTAAATCATAAAAAAAAATTTAAATGCAAAAAAAAGTTTTTAGTACGTCTTTAATATTGATTGGTAGAGTAAATTTTATAATTGTGCTGTATATACTTAAAGACTATTTAAATCTCACCATTCAGAAGCACACGTATTATGTTCCATTCATTCATATAACAACAATAAACAAGAATGGTATCATTCATTCCACAGCTCACAGATGAACAAATTAATGAATGGAACAGGGGTAGAAGAAAAACATTGCAACCCAGTTACTCCAAATCCTATTTGAGTGGTTACAGAGCTCGAAAATCTGGACTGGTAAACTGGTGAAGGTAGTAGGAGGGTGACCAGACCATTAACTTTCCGAAGTGATATTACGAGCAAGACACTTACAGTATTTATAATAACCTTACACGTATGTCACTGCTGGTTTCTTTCTACTCCTATGTGATTCAGACTTTGTGAAGATGGACAGCATGAATTTTGCGCACTCATTGGGATCGAAAGTAGAGGGCACAATGAGATACTCTCCTGGTTCAAGCTTGAAGAATTTCATCACGGTTCTTGAATCAATGAAGCTCCCACTATCTTCCACTGAACGTCTGCGGGAGAAAAACTTGGCAGAGAACTTTTCATCTTTACTCTAAATAAGAAGGAAATATTATCAGTTTATTTTATACATATCAAGTAATGTATTTATTGACAGAGCAAAGCACATGTTGTTATAATGTCTTTAATAACATTGAGCTTGAATTGTGTTTTACTTGCCTCTGGTGGTATCTGTTAAAGGAAAAAACAAAACCAAAAATGGGACACACCATAAGTGAAAATGAAAATTGCTGTATTCAGTGAGATTGTATGTCAGTCTAGTAGAGTTATTGTTAATACTGACCAGATAAACATTGAAGCCAATGGGGTAGTTAGAAACCTGACTTCTGTATCTGTTCTCATGTTTCTGCATGAGGGACACCATGATGTTTTCACGACACTGGCCACTGGCACATTCCTCATCAAGCTCCTCAATCCTAATACGAAACTGAGGGTTTGTCCAGAAGGAGTCTACAAGACATCCATTTAATCAGACCTCTGTGGTACACACACATACAGTATACACACACACACACAATATGGCCAATAGTATGTAGAATCCCTGAAAGCACAATCATATGTTTTCTTGTTCAGCATCTAATTCAATTACCCTGGATTGTTTCATGCTGCATATGGATGCTGTATCTAATATTTCTATTAATAAAGCATTCATGCTTGTAGTCAAGGCAAGTCATTTCTATAGCACATTTAAAGCAATAGAGTTGCTCCAAAGTCCTCTACAACAAAACACAGAAAATATAAAAAGTATTAAAGGGAACCATGCATCGTAAAAAAAAATAGAATCAGATCAATTTCACATCAAATCCTTAAAACAACCTCAATCAAAAGCCAGAGAAAACAAATACGATTTCAGAACAGATTTAAAACTGGCCTATGAAGGAGTAGCCATCCAACATTTTAGCTCCTCAAAACAGTCAAAGAGCACATCCAAAGTATCACTACTGTCAGTTTTTGCTGGAAGATACAACTGTGTATCATCAGCATAGCAGTGGTCAGAGATCTTATATTTCTTAAAAACGGTACCTAAGAGAAGCATGTAAAGTGAAAAGAGGAAAGTGCCTAAAATGGATCCTTGGGGCACACCACACAAGGGTGTCGATGAAGAAGAAAACTTACCAATGAACACTAACAAGGTTCTTTGAGGTAAGAGACCAACCACTGCAGAGCAACACCCTGAATACCCTCCACCTTTCCCAACCGATGTAACAGCTCAATCGTTTTGAATGTCATGCTTAAATCCAACAAAACATGCGTAAGAGATATTAACTTGCCACCTGCTAGCCTTCAACAATGCAGTTTCCATGATCAAAAAGAGATCAAAGAGATCAAAAACATTGGACATAATGATATAGGAATTCAACTGATGATAGAAAACTAGTCTGCATGAATCTCTCTCTCTCTCACTCTATATAAATGTATATATGAGCTACCTTTATTATTGGTGCAGCCACCAGCTGTAGTCCCAGATTCCCAGATACCATTGTAGCATGTAGTTGTCCAAATACATTTAGAGGAATTATCCAAAAAATCAGGTCTGAGGCAGCAAATATCAACATCTTCGAAATTTTTGGTGAAGTCCTCCATTGACATCCTGCAGTAAAGTATGTTACTGAAAACATTTGATTTATGTTTAATGCAGTGAGGTCACTTTTAAATTTACAATTAATACTGACCAGAACTCCCCATCATTGGCCAAGGAACGACACTTTTTTTGCTCCTTGTCACTCACTTTTTTCCACAATAGTGACCTGAAAGTTATACAACAAAATATGAAAATATTACATGGGCTTGTGCTACATGAGTAAATAACAAGTAATAATGAGGAAATAATAGTAAATAAGGAAAGAAAAAAAAACTCCCTGATATCAGTTGAGATTATTCATTATTGAGATTATTGCATTATTAATGCAAATAGCTATATTTTACCTTTTAATCACCTTAGAAATTAATAGGTTTCTTGTGTATTTTATGTTAGTATTTCTCTAAAAGTTTGTAGATGGCTTTTCTGTGGCACAGAAAAAATATATCTACAATGCTGAAAAAAATATTTGCTTTGATGGGTTCTTTTTTCCACATTTTAATACATTTGGAAAATTTCACTACTGGGGTTTTGTGTGGATACTAACCTATTTTTACTATTTTAATATTACAAATATTTAAATATATTATAAATATTTTTAG
>JAUMHI010000061.1:15329809-15349957 GCA_032359435.1 Enteromius unitaeniatus
GGGGTTTTGTGTGGATACTAACCTATTTTTACTATTTTAATATTACAAATATTTAAATATATTATAAATATTTTTAGACTTTAACGCGTTAATTTAGATTAATTAATTACACAAAAATAACTCGTTACATTTTTTAAACGCATTTTAATCGCATTTAAATGTTGCTTAAGCTTATGTATTCAGTCATTATTCAATGTTATACTAAAAATCCTTATGAAAAAACTTCTCACTGTTCTCAGGTCAAATATTTATGTGCGATTAAATGTGATTAAGTTCGATTAATTAATTACAAAGCCTCTAATTAATTAGATTTTTTTTTTTATCGAGTCCCGGTCCTAGTTTTTAGTTATTTAGGGGTTCTTTTTTCTTATTTGATCAAAATGATAATAGTTAATAATCTTTTTGTTTGTTTGTTTGCTTGTTTATTTGTTTATGTATTATGAAATTTGTCATTAAAATCTGGTTAACCAGTATTCATACTTACAGAGAATAAATCGTGCTTCAAAGTTTGATTTATTCATATGACCGGAATTTGCTAACTCTCATTCACTGAATGGCTTTATGAATGAATGACTTTCTATTGTCTTTGTGACTGGTTGCTTTTAGTCAGTCTTTTGTAATAGGCTTTCCCTCTATCAAACAAAAGCCAGTACATTATAGTGACATAATTTTTTGGTGGGGAAAAAGTACAAACATTGATTGGTTCTAGGAAAAGAGGTGTTGTGAGGTTTTGTTCGGTAGTGTTCTCAAAACATTCCAGTGAATAATTTCAAAGATTGTCAAATGAAGCTCATTCAGTCCTGTCAATCAAATTTGTATATATAATAAGCAGCGATCACTAAGCCAATTGCTCTGACGATTCAACTGACAATTCTTCCAGCACCTCACAAATAGTTATATAATATGACGAGGATGTCATGACAAAGATGTGCTGTTTATAGCATTATTAAGCCATCCTAATAAGCTACATTTAGTTTTAAAGATCCTTTTTTTGTCTACCAACTTAGTTTTTTAGCATACTAAAAATCCAACTCTCTAACCTCTTTAAGAATCCAACTAAATATCCATACATTATCCAGTGTTTTAAACAAACAATGTCACTTGATCAATGTCTATATAGTTTCTGTGAGTCTTACTTGTCACTCCAGTCACCGTTCCACTCGCCTTTTCCCCACGGATTTAACACTCTCACCAGCCTCACTGGTTTTTCTTGGCATGTTACCTGTTACATTTTAACATTACACTTTTATTTAAAACTCTTCAAGCCCTTATCATGAGTTGCAGCTTATTGTCAATGCCATCTAAACTCAGAATATGCCATATTTCACCAGGATGATCATGAAATAACCTCTTACCACAAGACTGAACTGTCTGTACATAATCCTTTGAGGACAGACATTATTTAAAGAAACTACTCTTGCAAAACCAGCTATGAATACAAACCATACAAAGGTCATACCAAAGGGTGGAGCTCATCTGGAGCTAAGGGCAATTAGTGAATGAACACTGGTGTACAATATTACAACAATTAATATATGAGCAAAACACGCCTGTTGTTTCTTAACACCTGTTTTATAAGTTTGTCGAAATGGATGGATTATAATTATAGAATAACTATGAAAATGAATCTCATGCTTAATGAAATCATTTCCATTACGTGTGAAGACAGGTTCAGGAACAGAGCCTTGAGGGCACTGCTTGGGAACTCAGCCACAAGTTAAGTGCGAGGGGTTTTAAAACAAAGTCTCAAAATGTCTTAAAGTCTTAAAATGATTCAATTAAATAATAAAAAAAATTGTTTGTGACGAACAAACTCAGAAAAGGTAGCAGTTGTCAGAGCCCTATATTGTGACGTTTCTAAAGACATTCAAGATTTTTTCTTATGGAACTATCAATAAAAACTATCTAGAAAAACTAGAAAAAACTATCTAGAACTATCTATACTAGAAAAAACTATCAATCTACCTGTATCTATCAGTCATCTACATGTGTATAGCAACTGATATTGTTATTTTTCCAAATTTCACCTTTAACACATTTCTGAAATTAATTTTGTGAAAAATGTCAAATATGCAAATGGTTGAGAATAAATTGCTTGATTCTGATTTGTAAGAAATTAAGGGATGCGTTCCTAAAAGCAACATTGAAATGCAGTTGATATAACTTGCTAAAACAGGTTATCTTAAAAGTTATATAATCTGATGGCACTGTGATCTGACATTTAATTTGGTGCAGACTTACCTTAAAAACCCCCGTCACCGTATATGCGTGGCCTTGAACAATACCATTGGGTAATATATTCTCAGACTTTTTCTGATATGGTATGGAAAACACACATATCATATTAGTAATGCTAAAAGTAAAATATGTACAGCAAAATTCTTCAGTGACAGTGATTTGGATGGACATGATGATAATATATGTTACAGTATTGATAGAAAGGCCTGAGGTCATCGCTTACCCCCTGGCGTGTGCCGCAGGCCATCAGACCCTTAGCTTTGGCTGCACGGTCCATCAGGTTCCACAAATCAATAGCAGGTTTGTCTAGTTCAAGGCAAACGTGGACACCACCAGTGAAGTCCAGCAGAGCCTCAGACACACGACCAGCATGCATGTCAGCGTAGGAGCCGCAAACCCTGTATGAGGCATTCTACATATCAAGTATATACCAAACATGCTGTTGACAGACTCTTATTTTTGATGATTATAATATGACTCTTATTTTTGTGACAATATAAAATGGCAAATACTTCTGTAAAGTAACTTTAAAATCAGGTTACATAAAAAACATTTTTACATGAAGGTCATGAAGAACTCATTTTATGCTTAATAAATAAACTATTTTATGCATTTTGATGATTACCACAACCTACTTGGCATAAGCTTTCTCCAGTAATGCAGGCCAGAACTCATTCGTTGTTTTTGAATGAACAAAAATGAGTTCGCGATCGATTGTTGGCAGTTTGTCATCAATGACCACGTCAATCCATTCCCCAAGCCGCCAGAACTATACAAAATAATCACAACATAAACCTTAAGGGCTGATGTAATTTTATACAGCATTTAATTATAGCAAAAAGACCAAAGAACTCACTCTGAAGTGAAATATCCCTGCATAATCGTTATCAAATGACTGGTCAGCTGGCATGACCTGGTCCATGATGTCCTTCTGAAATGTTAAAGCCCCAACTGAAGCTAGAAACCAGCAGTTTCCTGAGGAAAAATGAGCAAAAATGAGTTGACCAAAGGTTTTCTTTTGTGTATACCTACTAGTATAGAAATACATACATAAATATACCTAAATAAGATCCTTGGGAATAGTCAAACCTGGACACCCCCTGTACAATGAGCTGAGGGTCTGACACTATTTTCTTAAGGGAAAAAAAAACACAATAAAACTTGGCACAATGATTTGAGAATACCAGAAAAGCATATTTAAATTTGAGATGTCTTCCCACGATTGTAAATCAAAAATACTGAGAGGTGTCACAGGCGAACCTGTTCTGACAAGCTCTAAGAGATTCTGCAGTACTTTACAATGATTCTTTTGAACAAGTTACTGAAGGACTGAAGATAAAAAGTGAATACAGGTAACATACTGATGGTCTCAACCACTCGATTTTGCTCAGATCCAACTTAAGTTTCTTCTTTGGGTCAATGGAGCTGCCATCTGGAGGGAACGTTTCATCAACAAATCTCATTTTATTGGCTAAGCAGCTCTTCTTTATCTCTTGGTAGTCCTGATCCAAGAATTGCAAAGGGTTATTGAGAGTGCCCTTGGTGTCATTTGTGGTTGATTCTTTCTTGGGTGTCGTGTTTACACGAGGTGGAGGCATTTTTATCAGTTGCAAAACTCTGTTTTTAGGATAAACTGTAATGAAAAACAAATGAAGGTGTCACGTCTGGTGATATGTCTCACCATGTTATGCTATGTTTTGTTTTCAAAGAGTTGTTTGACAAGTTTAGAAGCGTAATCTTGCCCCTTTGAAAAAATATATCCTAAGTTATTTAGATACATACAATATAATTAGTGGATAAACTCAGTTTTAAAGATATAATATATTGTACCTTCAAAGTTAACAGCTCACCTCAACGAGTGTCTTCTCCTACTAGATTTGATTGCTGTCTTTGTTCTGCCCTAGGCTCTGGAATTCTGTGCTCAAACTGAATGCTGTTTTCAGGAAGTGTGCAGTGTTTTGTTCTGCACAGTACGTCATGGGACAGGTATACCATTGCGCAAAAGATTCCAGATTCCTCCCTCAACTGTTGTGTAATTACACAACAGTAAATTCCACAATGTATACAAACAACATAAAATTATAAGTGTTGTAAAACCTGTGTTTGTTATATTTGTGGGTTGGTTTCTTTGTTGATTTTTTTGTGCTGTACATCAGAGGTTGTGTAAGTGACCCCACTGAGGTGTTTCACCAGCATTGTGGCTGATGCCAGAAATTTTAATTCTGTTTATTTTGGTGTGGATTCCTTTCCTCATTTCATGTTCGTTTGTTAAGGATGTTTTCTTTCTTTATGCTTTGCTTATCTTTATTTGATTATTAATATTCCTTTAATATAGAATTTTTGATAACATATCTGACGAGTTGTGCAGCAAACTGAGAAACGTTTTTGCTCGGCGGTCAAGTATTGCTCCCAATAGTACTGATATGCTCCCGAGACAACTGCTCTACCCACGGTCACCACACAAAGATAAAAAATTACATTACAACAACTTGTCCCAAAAGGAATGCAGCTGCATCCTACAAAGGAACACCAATGCTAATCAAAATTCTCCTAATGATGGTATGTATACCTTCCTTCTCCTTGAAAAAACAACCATATCAAATGCGTAGTTCATTCAACAACAATGTATAAAACATCCCAACACATTTGGTTAAACAATGTTCCAAATTTTATCACAAAATAATCGAACCCACAAAAACAAAACACTCCCAAAATACGTTGAAAACACAATGATCCTGGACGAGCCCCCATTTGTCACGACTGGCATCATGAAATACAGTTATATGAAAAGAGATATAAAATAGCAAAAATGAAGCACAAAACAAATGTATGCTTTGTTTGAGTATTTTTTATCATACACATGAATACAAGCTGTTAGTTTGTTAGGTTTAAATGAAAGAAATGACAAAACATTTGTGTATTCCTCTAAACCTGTAATTCTGAAGCATAGTGTTTGTATGCACAACATTCTATTTCTATCTATGCATTGAAGAAGAGTTTGTACACAAAGTGCGATGTTTATATGCAGTATTTATGTAAAATGACATGATCAGGGAATGAAAACAATTTTTTTCCAATAAGGTTTTGCTATAATGTGACAAGAAATAATATAAGTAATATAAAATCAATGCACTGGTGTCTTTCCAGTTCAAATGGTGTCCCACTGATTGTTCCTTGATGATCTCTGACAGATTTCTAATTTCTCTTAAGAGATCCACTCTTCGTGAAGATAGACAGCATGAATTTTGCACACTCATTAGGATAAAAAGTGGATGGTACAATGAGATACTCTCCTGGCTCAAGCTTGAATAATTTCAACACAAGTCTTGCTGGGATAAGTTTTTCAGTAGCTTCAACAGGACGTTTATTATAGAAGAACTTGCCTGGGAATTTCTCCTCTTTCATCTAGAAGGGAAGGAAATATACTTGTATTTAAGTAACCTGTTTATTTAGCGATATAGTACATATGGTTAATAGAGTAATTAAAGCTATGTATGTAATAGAATGTACTTGCCTCTGGTGGTATCTGTTAGGAAATAGAATAACACACCATTAATAAGTGGAAATAAAAATAGTTTACATTTGTCTGTATGCATTTGACAATACTTACCGCAAAAACACTGAAGCCAATGTGGTAGTTAGAAACCTGACTTCTGTATCTGTTCTCATGTTTCTGCATGAGGGACACCAGAATGTTTTCAGGACACTGGCCACTGGCGCATTCCTCATCAAGATTTTCAATCCTAATACGAAACTGAGGGTTTGTCCAGAAAGTATCTAAAATACATCCAAAGAATCAGACCTTTGTTTTACACACTAAATCACCATGTAGACACCCAAACATTACACAAATGTTTACTTCTTGAACACCAAATGGTTCTTGATAGATTAAGATTTAACTCACTCCTCTCACTATAGACACTAAATACTGTACCTCTACTGGGACGGCCACCAGCTGTAGTCCCAGCATCCCAGCTGCCATAATAGCATGTGGAGGTCCAGCTGTATTTAGATGAACTGTTCAGAAAATCAGGACTGAGGCAGCAAATATCAATATCCTTGAAGTTTGCAGTGAAGTCTTCCATTGACATCCTACAGTAAAATATGGGTTACTGAAAACAAGTTTCATATTTAATGCAGCAAAAGATCTAAAATTACAATTAAAGCTCACCAGAACTCCCCATCAGTGGCCAAAGAAAGACAGCTGGACTGGTCACTTTTACCCACATTGTTCCACAATAATGACCTTAAAGTTAAAACAGCATACAATAATAGACTGGGTTATGTTATAGCACAATAACATTGGTAGTGTAGATATCTCAATCCAGTGGTGTGAGAGTATATTCTCTAGACAGTGATATAGCACAGGAAATAAATCTTTGAAGCTGAACATTTCTGTGTATAACTGACTGATGAAAATAAAAAGTTAACAACTGCACAACAAGGACTGCTGAACTGAAAGTTAACTTTTATCAATTTAAATATTTCTCATTTGATTTCAAATGTTTATATCATGATAAAGATTTTATTATTATTAATATTAGTATTTTAACAAACTGATATGTTTAACAGTGACCATATCACAAAACGACACATAAATAATCTTTTCTTTTTTTAATTCTGAAAGTATTACGTTTGTGCTTTTGTTCTTTTTCCCCACAAAACTATGATGTCATTTCCTAGAAGGCGATGTCCCTAAAGAACTGGCTTTTGTTCATGAAAGGGACAGCCTATTACAAAACACAACAGCTGTCTTTTGTTGACAGGTGAATACTGGCTATATGAATGACAATGACCGTTGGTGAAATAAAACAAACACCTTCTATCAGGACTCCATGCTGAAAAATATACAAAAAAAGAATTCTAAACTGATTACCAAGGATTAATTAGTATATGTTTCATTAGCTAAATAAACAGAATATTTTCAAATAAATTTTAGAATGTGTGGACATGACATCAAAAATGTTCATTTATTTGTGATTAAAATGAAATCAGTAATTTACTGCTTGAACAGTTGTGAGCTTAACATTTTATCCAACATATATGACAGGGACATGAAGATGTACTGCAGTAGGAATGATCCATCTAGTTAAAGGGTTAGTTCACCCAAAAAATGAAAATTTCTCATCCATATGACATTCTCAGACCTTCATTCATCTTCAGAACACAAATTAAGATAGCACCATGTGCAAGAATTGTGTACTTGCAGGATACTCTCCAAAATGGCGCTTGGGAGGAGAATTGTTGAATAAAGTAAGTTTTTTGTTTCTTTTTTTTATATAGCTTCATTATATTACAGTTGAACACTGATGTCACATGTAATATTTTACTAATTTCCTTCGTTTCTGTGCCTTGATTGTAGTAATGCTGTCTATGCAGGGTCAGAGAGCTCATCAAATTTTTGGGTGAGCTATCCCTTTAATGTTAGCAAGCTAAACTTAGAATAGACCCAAAATAGTATGCAATATTAAAATTTGTGTCCCAAATCATATTACACTGAAATTAGTTTCCCAAAGATACCAGGGTGTTCTATTATTGAATTTTAATAGCTAATATAGTACAACCTCTTGACTATGAACACACGCCACACACAATAATCTCTCCAACTTGGTATTGGCGAGATGCCTTAACTGCAGTAAGCATGAAATTAAATTAAATGTGCATTCCAGTGACAAGGTGCACATACAGCTATGCAACAAATAGGTTTTTTTTCAGTGTCATAGTATGCCACAGAACCAAACAACCGTTCTGCCACAAAATACAGTAAATATACAATGATAATTGATAAGTCAGTGTTGTGACTTGTGAGTTTCTTACTTGTCACTCCAGGCACCAGTCCACTCGCCTTTTCCCCAAGGGTTCAACACTCTCACCAGCTTTACTGGCTCACCTTGGGATGTTACCTGTCAAATTGACATATTCTTTCAGTTCAAAATTATTATAATTAAAGTCCCTCAGTGTGGGGTTGTTACTTTCCTGTCCAATGTCAGATCGTGCTGTCAGAGAAGCACTGACACCAGTTCCAATCCCTGGCCTTCACAGAAGGCAGCCACCCATTTGCCTCAACAGCTCCAGATTGATTTTTACTCCAAATATTACAGAAAGTTAAAACGCTCACTGATGCTCCAAAAGGAAAAGTGATGCATTAAGAGCCAGGGGAGAAAGGCTTTTGAATGTATATGAATTGACTGTATGAATCTTTCAATAGTAATAGGAATTAAGTTGATTTGTACCAACATTTTGATGGTCTGGCTGAATAAGTTAGAACTTTGGATGTGGCTTAAGTTCTTGCTAATCACACTCTGAGAGATTCTTCAGGCTTATCCTATTTCTTACACCACTCACCTAATTACACAACATTCTGTGCTAATTTACCTTGAAAACTCCTGTCACTGTATATGCATGGCCTTGAACGATGCCATTGGGTAATACTGTGTTTGCAGAAGTATCCTGATATATGAAAAAAAGAAAATAAATATAAAATATAGATTTAACATATTCAATTAGTAATGACACAAAAATATAATACAATAAAACGATGCATATTCAATATGTATAGTCAGTGCTCTGCATTGTTTCTTACTACTTTTTATATTTAGTTAAAATGTCACAGTAATGAAAGATACAGACTGAGGTCACTGGAACTGCTCACCCCATGAGAAGTGCTGCAGCCCATAAGAGCCTTTGCTTTGACTGCACGGTCCATCAGACTCCACAAATCAGTGGAAGTCTGTTTTAATTTGAAGTACACGTGGACACCACCTGTAAAGTCCAGAAGAGCCTCAGATACTGATCCAGCTTTCATATCAGCATAGGAGCCACAAACCCTGTAAAAGGCATTGCAAACATGCTTATAGTGATTCTTAGATTTTAAATAATTCTAATGTGTTGCATACAAATCATATTATAAGTGTCATAAACTCAGAATTATGGTAAATGCATATTTTTTGTTCAATTGTATTGGCACCTACTTGGCATAAGCTTTCTCCAGTAAGGCAGGCCAAAACTCATTAGATGTTTTTGAATGAACAAAAATGAGCTTTCCATTGATTGTTGGCAGTTTGTCATCAATGACCACGTCAATCCATTCCCCAAACCGCCAGAACTAAGAATTTGCAGAACATAAGGCTTAACAGCTGACACATGATTTTAGAAAAATGTGATCAAGTTATGTTGAAAAAGACCAAAGAACTCACTCTGAAGTGAAATATCCCTGCATAATCTTTACCAAATGTCTGGTCAGCTGGCATGACCTGGTCCATGACGTCGTTCTGAAATGTTAAAGCCCCAACTGAAGCTAGAAACCAGCAGTTTCCTGAGGAAATGTACAAATATTAGAGAAATAGATCTTTCAATTAGTTCATAAATCTTCCTGGAGTATATACAGTGACATTATTTATTGGGTTTGTATAATTTTAAACCCAGTGATTATTGGATATATAAATAAATGCATAATTAAACATACCAAGGGATCCTTGGGAATAGTCAAACCTGGACACCCCCTGTACAGTGAGCTCAGGGGCTGACACTATTTCCTAAGAGAGGAGAGGAGAGGAGATTTATGAATACTACAAGAAGACAGTTTCTCAAAAAAATGTGCTTCGGGTCTGCTTTTATGACACTTGAGATGCCTTCACAATAGTGAACCTGTTCTGACAAGCCCTAAGAGACATTTTGCAAAACTCAATGTCAGGTCACTTTCAGTAACCTACTTTTAATCAATAAATCTTTAATCAATATAAAGATTTATAAAATTATATAATATATACAAAATAAAATTACTGAAAGTCTGAAGATAGGAAGTTAGTATGGATAACTTACTGATGGTCTCAACCACTTGATTTGGTCCAGATGCAGTTCAAGCTTCTTGTGTGGGTCAATGGAGCTGCTGTCTGAAGGGAACTTGTCATCAACAAATCGAATCTTTTTGGTGATGCAGCTCTTCTGCAGCTCCTGGTAGTCCTGATCCAAGAATTTTAAAGGCACATCAAGAGTACCTGTTTCATCTTTTGTAGTGCATTCCTTCCAGAGATTTTGGTTTAAACGAGGTGGAGGCATTTTTTTCCGTTTGAAAAAATGTTGTCTCTTCAGAAAATAAAAAGTTCAAGTTGGGTTTATAACTGGCAGATTATTTAAATTTAATTCTTTAGATATAAATGATAGACTCTACCTTCTAGGATTCGACAACAACTGTACGAGTTCACCTAAATGAGCAGGTAACTCTTTTGACTTCTTTGCTCTGCCCTGGGCTCTGGAATTCTGTTCTGACTGAAAGCTGGTGCAGTGTTATGTGTAAAACGTTCCTCCTCCCACCCGGAAAACAGTAATTACCACCATATATAGCCCTGAGTCTGAAAATAGTGAGTTTAAAAACCAGTAATGTTGTTTATATTTAAGAGATAATGAAGAACATTTTATTTTTATTATTTATATGAGATTATAAAAATACAGTCTCAAGCAAGATCTCTTCACAATCCTAAACCATGTTCCCATCACTAAAAACAGTAAAAACATTATACTGTATTTGTGTAGATACAAGGTAAGCTCAGGAGGTCTGAAGTACATTTAACATTAGAGAATATGTTCAGTAATACTAATAGCCTTTGGATAAGTTAATGATATTGACTATAAATCTTATTTTTATTATTTTAATATCGACTATAAATCTGAAGTCATACTTTGTATTTTATAGATTTAACACAAAAATCGAAACATTTCCAAGTGCACAAATTTGAATTACATTATAGTAAATTCAAAGTAGAAATAGTCTGCCATCTTTAAAGTAATGCCTTTAATAACTCACAAAGACAATGACCTTTCCTGTAAAAGAGGGTGCAACACTATCTCATGTTTATTGATACTTTTTTAAGACTTTTCTAAAGTATTTTAAATAATTTAGCATCAACAAATTGTTAATTTTACAAAGTGTTTATTTACAGATCACACTCAGTTGAAGGTACTCTTAATAGGCATGTAAAAAAAAAAACATTTGAGCCAGTTTAATACACACAGAACAATTAAATTAAACTTGTTTATCTAAGCCAAGCAAGCTTGCATTTAGGCCGATCCCATACTACATAATAAGCACTTAAAAACAGTCCATGTTCTTATAGTTCAGTGTCAAGCATCTAAACACCACCACCACAGTCCACTGAAACACAAACACACAAACTATCCTCGCCACTCAAACAGAAGAGCAGATAAAGCCATTCAGTCGACTCTTCGCCGCAGGTGGAGAATGTGAATGTCAGGACTGTTAAACTCAGGGTCTTGTTTCTCAGATGGGATCTCCTCCGACTGGAATTCTTGCAGTAGTAGCTGTGAAACCAAGCGTTTGATGAGGAATCAGATAATAGCAGATTTAGCATGCCAATGCATTTAACTTATTGAATTCACTATGTATAATCTGCATACCATTACTTTGAAATGGAGCTAAAGGACCAGCTGCTTTAAACAGTTTCGCTAACATGTGCCACTAAATATGACAACATTATTATTTAGTGTTTTACAGTATGATGCTCTTACCTCAAAGAATCTCTTTTCTATTTCAGGATTTACACCAACAGTGCGTTGCTCATAACAACAGATGATACACGTCTCTGGTCCAGCCAAGATTTTTAGAGTCTCTACCAGTGGCTCCACAGACTGTGGAATAGAAAACAATGAGGCTATTAAATCTAGTACTGTTAATTATTCAGAGCTAACCATTGCTGCATGTGAAACACAGGTTTTAGATTAAAGAAAGTTTATTATTATATAATATTCAATGTTACAGTACCTGCTCATAGTAGATACAATCAGCCATCAGAATATAATGAGGATGAGGTAGAAATTCTTCAACATTTCCTCCCCTTTTAAAAGGAAATTGTTTCAGAAGTTGTCATTATTTCATAATTTATTCTCATGAAATAAAAACACTTTATTTTGAGGACCTATACTTGGTATTAACTCTTTGTTCATTAGGATGTATAATACAAACATACTGGATGTTTATTAGTATTTATAAAACGTATATTAAGTGATGTTGCTAAAAAGAACATTATTTTGTGCAATGCAATGTGTTTATGCAGTTTAAGTTGCAAAAAACACATTATTCTCCACATACTGTGCATTTTTGTTTCTCTGAGACCACCTCCTGAAACGGGTCGATTTGTTATGCCACAAAGTGGAGGCATGTTCAAACATATCTTAAAACATATCTTTGTTTTGTCGTATGAACATGATGCAACACCAGTGATGCTTTTTTGATGCATATAAATGAAAATGACTTACATGTCCTAATTGAACTAAGCCCTGTCAATGAAACCAGGCCATAAAGATTCATTTTAACTTGTGGGTGAACGATGATCATATGATCATGGTAGCTATAATGTGGTGACAACACATAGTATCTAAAAAAAGACTGCAAATAATATATAAATATATCCTGTAGGATAAAATGTAGTACAAACCATTTCAATACCTTGGCTTTGATTGAGCCTGTATGAATGAGATGCTGGTTTTTCTTAATGTTTAGTTGAAGGAGAGGCTGCAGGTCATCCAGATCTGTCACCGTGACGTTTGCCCTATGTGTGCGCATTATTAAAATAAGTTTAAATGAACCACATTTGTAAATAATATTTATTAAGGAAGAATTTATTAAACTCCTAGAGAATACACGATTTCATAAGTGGTTTAAATACATCACATCTTATCAATTTTAACTTAATAGTGGAGTTCATACGGCACAGCACTCATAACTCACCCCAGAGCAGCAGCCACGAGACCCACGAGTCCTGTTCCTGCGCCCAGCTCAATAACGCTTTTGGAGGACCACGCACTAACACCACAGTGACCACTGCAAAACTGCTCCGTTTCGAGGTATTTTGACAGGACAATAGCAGCGTCCCACACCACACAGCCCACGTCCCCTTTGCTGCACTGATACATTCTTAAAACAGACCCGTCATTTCTCTCTAGTTCTCTAACAAAGTAATCTTCCGAGTCCTCGTCAGTCGCCATGTTCTTCTGCAGCTCGCGGAACACGGAACATTCTGCGTCACGTGACATCTGATTCGAGAGATTTTATTTTTTTTTTACTACTAGATAGAGCGGGCTCTTCTGGCTTTTCACTTTGGTGTTCATGCAATGTTGTGTATTTTAGAAAATATTTTAGGTGAATGTTTAAAATACATTTTTAAATAAATGTCCACTGTGAAAATAACAGAAAGTTGGTTCGTTTTTGGAAGCCATTTGCTATAAAAGCATCGATACACTCATTTAATTCGGTGGAATTATGTAATTTGTACAAAAAATAGGCTTATCTAGTGTGTTGTTCTCAGATTAATTGTTTAAGATTAGTCTCCCCAAACAATATGACCCTTATTGAGTGGCGTATAAACATTTCCTAAACAATTGCAGACAAATATAAAAAGTTACATTTTATATCTTACATAGCTTCCATTTCTTATCAGCTACAGATGCGAGTTTTTATAATGTTAATCCAAACTTGTTTTGTTTGTGACTGAGGTAAATTATAATATATGGTGAAAATTTGTTGCTGCATGCTGTTCTTCGAAAAGTTATAGTTTTATATAATGCCACTAGATGGCAGAGCAGATTCATTAATACAGGTAAACCCTTAACTTTTCCATGCTAAAAAAGGTTCACACTTTGTGATCATTAACTCTGAAATTGACAGTATCATATAGTACACTGTGGCAGGTGTAGAAGAATACTTGTTTACCTTTCACATCGCATCTGTATTTCTAACCTTTGCATCTTCTAGCCAGATTAGTTTCAGAATCATCTACTAATCATGATCTTTGCTTTGCTTACAATATGCAACTGACATCTATATATTATTGCTACCCTTCCTGCTAGCTGCTTGCTGACATTCCTTTTAGGGTTGTAGAATATAGGAGAGCTCAGAAAAGCATTTTAGTCACATCCTGGCTCGGACACTTTATCAACAACACCTTTATTGTCAGGAGACTGTGACTATTTTGAGAACATATTTCCTTTTGTCAGTGGTTCCTAGTCCTCTTTCTTGAAGCCCTCATGAACGCTGGTATAAAACTGACCCAGAAATTTGAGTCTGTGTGCTGGGACAGCAGGGTGCTGAGTGAAGCTTTTTCAGGGGATAGTTCTTCGGCATCAGCCGTTTAAATGCCTCCTCATCAGTAGGTCATCATCTCCAGAAAACATACAGTACACTGTGAAAGATGAGTGTAAACTAAAATATTGTAAAAATTCTATGGGAAAAAAACTTAATAGGTTAACATTAAGTTCCTGTATTGTACACATGGGGAAAATGTAAAAAAATCCAACCTGATCTCACGGCAATTTGTGCATATTTTAAGAGGTGGCTAATTCGTACAAAAACATATGACCTCACTCATACGAATTCATACGATTTCTTCTAAATCATACGTATTTTACGAGTTGCCAAATCGTATGAATTTGTAAGAATTAACTAAACCTACCCGTCACTGGGGTTTAGACGAATCTAACAAGTGAGGTCATATGAATTTGTACCAATCAGCACAAATTTGGGACGTCGTACCAATATGTACGAATTGGTTGTGTTGAAAAAATCTTACTTTGTATAATTAAAATCTATTTTACAGTTTTACAGTAAAATGCTGTTAACTGTACAGTTTTTTGGAACAAATTAAGGTGTGACAATCAAAGAATTTTAAAACGATATCCCTATTTATTTTATGTTATATTAGGGATTTTCTGTTGTTTAAGGAATTTTTATTGCATTTAAGTGTCAAGTGTTTTACCATAATGGGGTTTCGTGTTTGCGTGAATGACACTGTGCCCCTTTTTTACTTCAACATGTTTAATCACAGCTATTCAGAAACTAAATGAGTTACACTAAAGGTTTAATGCTTTTTCAGAATTGAAAATGTACCATGTGCACAAAACACTACCCTGAACCTAACCGAAAGTGTTAACAAAAGTCAACTATTTGAAGCACCTATGCCGGTTTAGATTACTTCTACAATTATTTAAACTGAAGTGCTGTACTAATTGAGTTGCTGAGCAAGAAAATATGCAAAAATTTGTGGAGCTATATGTAATGCAAATATCAAAATGTATTACCTTGAATATTGTTGCAAGTTTACAAGGAATCACATAATTTTTTGTCTGAAAGCAATAAAAGGTTATTTATTTATTTGTATATTTGCACTAGTGTTCATTTTAGATGGAAACTATAGTGAATAGAACAAGAAAAGCTATTGCAAATAAAGTAAAAGAATGCTGTTGTCACACAAGATAATGGAAAAGATCAGTCAGGGAGAGAGTAAAGTAAAAGCTATTTGTTAGCTGTTAAAAATAGATACATATATTCCCCAGATATTTAAAAGGCAGTAGGTCAAATGGCCAGCTAACATTAATTTTGGATCATCACTAAAATATGTATAAGCCTTGCTTCAGCAACAAGCTTTTAATTATACTTTAGTGTATTTTTTATTTTCTATTATCTGAAAACAATTCACAGAAACTAAAATTAGAAATGTGGATAAAACAGGTGTTATTTCATTGAAATGAACATTTACAGTACAGAAGATGTTAACAGTAAGTTGCTTGGGACAAACGCTACAGCAAAACCAACACCCAACTCGTAAATTACATTGTTTGTATTTTCATTTTTTCATTAATGGAACACACTTTAATCTAAAATGACTGCAATCTAGATACAATTTTTTTAGAAGGCAGAAGCACTATGTGCTTTGAGCTTAAGAACTCTTGAGCTGCGCTGACAGGTTTTTAACACAGACATATGATCCTCTGAACTCATGACATACTGTATGGCTTCTCTAAACAAGTGAGCAATACTTACAATACATTAGACTTGTTGCATCAAATTTGGATGCCATATAGACACTTTTCTATTTTAATTTTTTTTTACTTTTTTTTTTTTTAAACACTTTATTAATCCGTTAAATTTTAAAAATTAAAAAAATATGTCCAGAAAGAAGCTGCCAATTAGTTTCTAAAGGTTTACTGATTTGCATTGTGCTATCAATATCCAGTTTCTTTAAAGAACATTATTAAAGCAACCTGATCTCATGGCAATTCCTACATATTTTACGAGGTGGCTAATTCGTACAAATTCGCACAACCTCACTCTTTGTGATTTCTTCTAAATCGTACGTATTTTACGAGTTGCCAATTTGTATGAATTACCTAACCCCGCCCCTAAACCTACACATCACGGGGTTTTAGACCAATCGAACAAAATTGAATGAGTGAGGTCATACAAATTTGTACGAATTGGCACAAATTTGGCACCTCGTACGAATACGTACAAATTTTTGTATTAAAGATATATAGGGGAACCTTTCATGCTTATATGGGAGCTTTGTCTGCAGCAGTCTAAAATTATTTGGAATCGACAAAAGCATTACATTCACTTGCTAATATAATGACACACTTTCATTCATGTTGTTGTTTCATTCATGAAGAAGTATTTCTTCCAACCTTGCAATAATGTATGCCATCTATCATAGCTTATAAATTCAGAATATAAACCAGTTAAATAATTAAAACAACAGTAGCAAGTAGGCTACCGTACGCCCCCTCCAACAGGGAACAAAAGCAATTTTCTAAAAAGTAAGCGTAAAACTCTTGAATGGAACAAATAATTAACAAAATCAAATACATTTCTTAAAGAAACATTGATTAAAGCTGACACTGCTACTGTTTAATACTGATTCCTATTCATGTGACAAGTAAAAAGGACTCTAACACGTTTACCTCACCCTTATCAAGAATTTCTCCATTCTACTTAGGTGTTTCTTGAATATGTCTGTCGGAAAGAGAAAAACTTTAGATCACAAAGCTATAATTTCAGGTTACTCTAAACATTATATGCCTTAGACTGCTTCACAACTTACTCCAAGTGTGTCTCATTCTTTGAGAAAACAGACAGGACGAAGGAGGCCAATTCACCAGGATTCTCTGTGCAAGGTACAATCATATACTCTCCTGGCTCCAGCCTGAAGAATTTCATCACCTCCCTAAACCATATTAGTTCATCAGTCTGTGCCACAGGCTCTCTGTCAGTGAAGAACTCAGATGTAAACCTCCCACTCTGACTGCTCACCTAAAAGATAAGAAAACGTTTCTTTGGTCTATTCAAAAAGAATAAATATGTGCAAAAAGAATATTGTCTTAAAAGGCCCATTAAAGCATAACATTTAGGTTAATTTCCACTTGCCTCAAGCGGTATCTGTGTGAGGAGAGGAGAAAAAGGCATAACATCATTAAAGAGATATTGCAGTTAATGTATAAATCATGAAAATGCTGAAACCATCACAACTTTTAGAAAGCAGCTGAAGGCACACTTCTATAAGAATGTAACCGCGACTTCAAACCATGACACACACAAAATACTCTTTCTTTACATTTCACCTTTGCTTTAGCTTGTTTCTTGGTTTGGCTTTCTAATAAACCTGGCATTGTACTCTACACATATTGTTGACTCGTGAGCAATTGACCACAATGTAAGTGACTGGATAAAAAGCATCTACTAAATGCATGAATGTGTTATATATGTAAATGAACTACATACTCAGACATATGTAAATACTATACATATGCAAATACAGACCTCAAAAACATAGAAGCCAATATTAAAATTTTCTTTGCTATTTCTGTTTCTCTTCTCATGATTCTGAATGAGGGACACCAGTATATTTTCAGGACGCTGGCCACTGGCACATTCCTCGTTAAGCTCATTAATTTTCACCCGAAACTGAGGGTTTGTCCAGAAAGTCTCTATAACATTAAAAGAAGAATTGTACATTATTTTCATTTTCCATTCATTTATTCCAAGTTATATCTGCCTTGCTTTTATAAGCCTTGAATTTATACTTTAGGGTTTTATCATCATTTTACTATGCTGGAACTGATTGGGCTTTATGTGCAAATATATATGCATGCAGTAATAATACCTGTCTTAATTATGTCACCACCCGCTGTAATCCCAGCATTCCATCTACCAAAGTACCGTTTTGAGGTCCAGTGACATTCAGCAGAGCCATCCAAAAAATCAGGACAGAGACAACAGATATCTATGTTTTCAAAAATGTTGGTAAAGTCTTCCATTGACATCCTGCAGTTAAAATATATTTCTAAGTAAAATGTGATTTTATACGTTGTATATGAAGTAGTCATTTCTCACTTCAATTGTGAAAGGGTGGGTGTATATAACATGCTCACCAGAACTCCCCGTTATTTAAAAATTCATGGCAGATTTTGCAGACCTCCTCACAAACTGTGTCCCACAAGGATGATCTGCAAAATTTATAAACAAACAATCGGTGCTATTGTGCAGCAAATATAAAAAATAAATAAAAAAAACTAACATTAAGCATAGAAGGTGATATGTCATCATATATTCAAGCAATGCACAACTTTCTGCTGAGTTTGTGGTTAAATTAAGCTGATACTGTAGTTTTTACCCATCACTCCAGTCTCCTCGCCACTCTTCTTCACCCCATGGGTTTAACAATCTTACCAGATGGACTGCAGTTTCATCACTCATCACCTGTTTTACAAAATCAGAAATCAATGCCAGTTACATAGATTTATTAGAAGTAAAAGAGCATTAAATTGATGAAAAAGAAAAAAAAGAGCTGAACTTTTTTTGTCTATATACAAAATTCACAACCAAGACACACAAAAACTGCACGACTTGATCAATAAAATTGCTTCAACACTTAAAAGCTATATGATTCGGAAAACAGCGACGCTACCAACACACTACTGAAAAACGTAGTTAAACTAGTAACGTCACTACTTGTAGCGACGCTACTGCCCATCACTGTGGATTAGATTCTGAGGGCTCCTGGACTGGAACATGTCCCAGCGCAAACATATTCCAATGCTGAGGCCTTTGATTTTAGCAGTCCTATAAGTACATTACAAATGACACTGTGCAACGTGGATCTAATAAACTGTTGATACTTGATGAAATGATACTTAGTGGCTCGTAGGTAATGGTGCACATTGCTATAGAATACAATTTTATCTGCATGTTGTAGTGGTAAAAAAAAGTGCATGATTAATTACAGTTTGGCAGTTTTAGTTTTATTGTGGGCTCTAAAAAAGCGAAATCAGTGAAAGAGGAAGGGAAAAGCATTTTTATGTTTTAGCGCCATGTCACATTGATTTCATGTTGTATTTTTGTTGGCTGTTGTTGTGGAATTTTCTTATTAATCAAAGTAATAAACATTCCTGAACCTCAATGTGACTGTGGAAGAGTCCTATTTACAAAAGTTATAATATGAGACTAACCAAAAAGCCAGACGCTTGTGTGGTCTTACCTCAAAAACCCCTGTCACTGTGTAAGCATGGTCCGCAACTATGCCATGAAGTAACTCATTTTCTTCAGGTGTTGTCTAATGTTACACACAAAACATTTATTAAGCATAGCAGATAATGTACAAATGTACAAGTTAATGAAACAACAATCTATTCTAAGAAGTTCTTAGCTTCTGCATGCATTAGTCATCAAATTTGAGCTAACCGATATGGATCTTTTTGGATCATTGGAGCTTTTAATCCAGGATTTGGTGAGCTCTTTCTTACCACTGAATTAGAGCCACAGCCCATAAGTGTTTTTGATTTGAATGCACATTCCATGATTTTCCACAAATCAGCAGGAGCCGTACTCAGTGTATAATACATATGTGTCCCACCAGTGAAGTCCATCAGGGCCTCAGATATGAAACCAGCATGCAAGTCAGCGTAGGATCCACACACCCTGTAAAGACAGATTATTTGAGTTCACTTCTCAGCACACTTACAGGTCCTTCTCAAAAAATAAAGTTCAAAGTGATAAAGTTCATTATTTTCTGTAATGTACTGATAAACATTAGACTTTCATATATTTAAGATTCATTACACACAACT
>JAUMHI010000061.1:15355266-15372769 GCA_032359435.1 Enteromius unitaeniatus
GCACCCTTTGGCACCCGCGCCCAGATTTGTGGAAGCTCCACGTCTGGACCCTGGACGGGACGCGGAGGTTCTAGGTGACCTACCTCAAGGGGTAGTTGACACTATTTCTTCTGCGAGAGCGCCTTCAACAAGAGCTGCCTACGCGTTGAAGTGGAACCTGTTCGTTGAGTGGTGTTCTTCTCACCATCTCACTTTCGATTGCTGCAGCTGATCACTGCGTGAGTATAAACAGGCACCTGATGCCGTGCATCTTTAGGTTTTCACTAAGGAGCCAAGCCGGTGACTGGGC
Organism: Enteromius unitaeniatus; assembly: GCA_032359435.1. NCBI lineage: Eukaryota > Metazoa > Chordata > Actinopteri > Cypriniformes > Cyprinidae > Enteromius > Enteromius unitaeniatus. The sequence goes on from JAUMHI010000061.1 coordinate 15,355,556, forward strand.
CTCTCATCGGCGGTACAGCACCATTGACAACAGAACATGACGTCTCTGTTCCCTTTTTCAAGTTGTTTCCTTTTTTGTCTGACACTCCGAGTCATGTTGGATATGACAGACAAATTGGGATCCCTACCAAAACGCCATGGACGCTGACCCTTTCAGTGTCCTGCAGGAGTCTCCCAAGCCCCCTCTGTCTGGTCAGGCCAGGACTCACCACAAGAGGCCAGCTACTGTTCTCAAAGCACTACTCATTCAGTAATTGGATTGAGAACTGCCCGTTCATTGAACAGAACAAAGATGTACAGAAGTCCAGCCTTCCCGTAGGAGGTCTCAGGATGAATACACAAATGGATATTATTTCAGTCCATATGGAATATTGATTGAACCCTCAGGACGATGCCACACTTGCCTGAAGGGGCAGGGCAGACCTTGTGCTTGATAGGTCAGGGTGATGGCGTCCAATATCCAGTTGGCCATCCTCTGCTTGGAGACGGCATTACCCTTCTGCCGGCATCCGTGACAGACAAAGAGCTGGTCTGAGGTCCTGAAGCTTTGTGGCCGGTCAAGGTAGCATCTTAGTGCTCGAATGGGACAGATCAAAGCTAGGGCTGGGTATGCCTCCTCCAAGGGCAGTGCTTGGCGGTTCACCACCTGATCTCTAAATGGAATAGTGGGAACCTTTGGCACGTATCAGGGCCTCACTGTTACCTGGGAATTCGCCGGCCCAAACTCAAGGCAGGATTCATTGACCAAAAACGCCTACAGGTCCCCTACCCTCTTGATGGAAGCCTCAAATCAGCTGGACCATCTGGGAATGTAGTCTCCATTCCCCAAGTAGTGTAGCTCGCGACATCTTGTCGGCTGCCTGATCGCAAACATTCGGAATGTGAATGGTGCGAAGCAACCAAGGCCGGTGTCACTTGAACCCGGCGAGTACTGCGTTGCCACGCCCACCTCGGGACTCAGCCATGAAGCCAGTGCTGAAGCGATCTCATATGAAGCAGCCCCAACAGTGTGACTGCCGCGGCTGCTGCCATATGCCCCAGGAGCCTCTGAAAAGTAAGAGTGGAGTCAGGGCATTTTCTTAAATAAACAGGGCAACAAGGAGAGCCTGAAGGGTAGGACCTTGTATTGATATGCTCGACCTTCGAACAAAACCTCAGGAATGACTTGTGGTGCGAAAGAATCGAGACATGAAAGTACGCGTCCTTCTGGTAAATTGCTGTAAACCAATTCTTGGGACGGACGCACTCGAAGATGCTCGAGGATCCAGGATTGGCTGGAAGCGAAAGCGAAAAGCTAAAGATGCACGGCATCACCTGCCTGTTTATACTCACGCAGTGATCAGCTGCAGCTGGATGCAATCAGTGCATGCCAATGTTCACTGGAGTGTTTTCATACACACAAAGTAGATTGGCCTTAGTAAATTTGTCAGTCATATCCAACTATTTCATGGTGTTAAACTCAAAACAAGAGAATACTAAAGTTTTTACACTGTGATTCTGTGTTTTATTACCTCAGACTCGCCTAAAAGATGCACAAGAAAATCTTTCTCCGTTCTTTCTGTATCTTTTCTAAAAGAAAAAATCTATTTAACCAGTGTAATAAAGAATACAATTTTGAACATTTTGGAGTATACATCACTGTTTTCAACCAAGTGGAAGTTAATTTTAATCTTAATCCGAACATAAATAAAAATTCATTTTATCATTCTTGCAGCTTACTGAATCTGAATCTCATTTTTGCAGCGAATGGACAGAATGAATTCTCCTCTCTTATTGGGCTGGTATGTGGATGGTACGATGAGATACTCTCCGGGCTCCAACCTGAAGAACTTCATCACCTGTCTTGCATCCTGAAACGGCCTGCTGGTCACCATAGGCTTTCTTCCATGAAAAAATGTTGATCCAAACTTTCCCTCAGCTCTCATCTGACAGAAAATTAAACCAAAAATATTTTTCTGTCACTACAAGTTATGTCATGACAACATTAGGACTCTTACATGGGAGCTGCAATCCCCTCTAAGTTTAAGAGAAAATTGTCAAATGGATTTTGCATGCCGAGCCGTAAACAAAGAAACATAAACAAAGCGGTCCTTGCCTACCATTTTAATTATCAGTTATATTGACTTTCTTAATTTTAAGCAGCTCATGTTGTTATGAAAATATTTACATATTCGAAAGCTTTGGAAAGATCTATGCTGTCTATGCTGCATTTATTTATTTATTAGTTGTTATCACGGGGACCTGATACTCCAAGCACCTTAGTTGGTCGGGGCTTTGGGTCAACTGGAAAAAGCTCTCCAAGCTCTCCCCTCTGCAAAGAATCTATTTTCTCAGTATGGAGTTGGACTCGACATGACAGGGGGTCTCACCAACAAGCCTGCCCAATTCGTGCTGAACTGTCTGAGGTCCTGCAGAGGCAGGACAGTGGTATCACTGAATGGCTTCTACAGCCGCTGTCACACCATTCAAATTGCTCCATATGAGATCACTTTAGCCTAGGTTATACAACCAGTCCCTGAATGGGCATGGCGTCATGGTACACGTCGCATGAAAACCATCAAAAAAATTAATTCTTAGATCAACTGTCAGGGAGGTCTACTCGCAAATCGCATGATGCCACTCGCTCACCATCTCTCTCTCTCATGCTCTCCTGATCCTTGGGTGTCATGCACCAGTCAGTCTGTGCGACACCAGTGCATTTCCATAAAGCCTGGTGTGTTTATTTTTGCTGCTGCCACAATAATATTTCTGGGAAAGATGAGACCTATTCAGTAAAAGATGAGATATACTCAGTGATGTAAAACCAATTGGTTCTTAGAAAGCTTGCTAGTTGAACTAACTCCAAATTGCCAGAGAAAGGGCCATCTTTCTCCTGTGTCCTTATGAGAATCAGAAGCTTCCGTAGTGCAAAAGAATAAAAATGACAGGATAAAAACACAGGGCTCACTCCACCCAGAGTGTATGCTCCTCCTGGGCTTTAAAGCATGACAATGGAAGACATGTCCAGGCTGGGTAATATCTAACACCTTCAAGGTTCTTTACATAGACCCAGTTTCTTCCAATGTGTTGGGTAATGGGTAAATGGCGGAAAGAACTGTACTTACTGTAGGTGGAATCTGTAAAAGTTAAAAATAAAAACAAATGTTACACTTCAAACATAAAGGCATCATACATGAACAGCACAACCATATTTATTGTCTTTTTTGCTAATACTGACTGCAAAGACGTAGAAGCCGATGCCATGGTGTGCAGAGTGGCGTTTGTGTCTCTTGTCAGGTTTCTGTATGAGAGTAACCAGAACATTGTTCTGGCCCTGATCACAGGCCTTGTCAAACTCATTAATCCTCAGCCAAAACTGAGGGTTTTTATAGAAAGTGTCTACAATCACAAAATAGGGATATTAGAAAAAGAGTTACGTTCATAACCAGTTTTATAATTCAGGAAAAGCACCTTCGTTATTCATGCAGCCTCCATCTGTGCTCCCATAAACCCAGCTGCCATGGGTGTACTTGGAAATCCAGTGACAAGCAGACGTCCCTTCCAGAAAATCAGGACTTGTACAGCAGATATCCATATTGTCAAATGTTCTAAGGAAATCGTTCATTGATACCCTGCAAAAAAAAAAAAAGTTATAAAAATAAAAATGCATGAAATAAATCCTAGGCTAATTCTATTAAGTACATTTTAAGAATGTATATGAAAAAAATCTTTGCACCAGAACTCTCCATTTTCATTTACAAGGAGTTGTCTGCGGTCCTCATTGCTAACTGTATTCCACAAAGGTGATCTGAAAGAATTGTGCAAAAAAAAATCAGGATAACTTGACAGTTTCACAATTTTTATGTTTTGTTAATTTGTTGATTTTTTTGCCTGTTGTTCTGCTAGATGATTATCTGTTATAATCTTGAATAAATGCAGAGCTTACTTGTCACTCCAGTCTCCTTTCCACTCACTGTCTCCCCATGGGTTGAACAGTCTAACCAGTTTAACTGGATTTCCACTACTCGTGACCTTTTTAGCACATAATTAGTGGTATATAAATGTGGCAAACATTGTAATTTTTATAGTATATTTAATAGACTATAAACAAAATGTTACATTTTGCAAAACTTTTACAAGGATTTTGGAGTAAAATGCTAATGGATGGTAAAGTACACTGTATACCAGTAGTAATGTAAACACAATTTCATGGGAAAACTGCAACACCACCATTACATTTTCGAAAAGAATCTACTGCAAGAGGATTTTTATTTGAACACAAAGATTAGATTTTAATACATTTCTACTAAATATTCAAATAGATTTGATCTTTTCTAACTACTGTCTTAACAGAATAACTAAGGCCAAATCAAGTATAAACTTGCAAAGAGTGGGTGTGTAAAATTTAAGCTGGCTGGACTCCAGGCATTTTCTTTTGTCTTTAAAATATTATTCTTGGGATCTTTTTACATTATCTAATGCATGCTGAGACTTGAATTTGTGTAATCTTACCTGGTGAACCTTTGTCACGGTATAAGCGTGGCCCAAGACTATGCCATTTGGTAACTGCTTCTCTTTCTGATTATGTAGAAACATTCAAAAATTATTTTAATATATTAAAGTTTTAAGTTTATCACAATAATGTAAGATATAATTATTCTTTGCTTACCCCTGCTGGAGTTTCACAACCCATAAGGACCTCTGACTGGTAAGCACGGTGCATTATCTCCCACAAATCATTAGGAGCTGTTTTTATTTCATAGTGCATGTGAACCCCACCAGTAAAGTCCAAGAGGGCCTCAGATACTCGACCAGTATGCATATCAGCGTAGGAGCCGCACACCCTGAAAGAGTTATAACTCACAATTATTTATCCAATACTAATTTAAAGGCAAGCAGCACAGGTCGAAATTACAGCCATGCTAATATTAAACAGTGGTATTGTTTATTATTATTGACGACACAAAAAGATGTGCATGCACTTACTTGGCATATGCTTTCTCCATCAAGGCAGGCCAAAACTCATTAAATGTTTTTGATTTCACAAAAATCAGCTGTCGGCCAATTGTTGGCAGTTTGTCATCAATCACAACATCGTACCATTTTCCAAAACGCCAGAACTGTAAATTTATACAGGGATCGAATAACTGATACAATGAAACACAAAATACAGAAACTCTTGCATAGTGTTTCAATGTTTAAAGTGTTAGTTCACCCCAAAATGAAAATTACATGATTAATTACTCACCCTCATGTCTTTCCAAACCTGTAAGACATTTGTTCATCTTCCGAACAAAATGTAAGATCTTTCTGATGATGCCTTCTGAGTCTCCAAAGACAACAACACAACTAAAATGATCCCAGATCCAGAAACGTAGTAAATACATTGGTAAAACTGTCCATGTAACACCAGTGTCTCAACTTCAGTTTTGCGATGCTAAGAGAATACTTTTTTTGTGCAAAAAAAAAACTTTATTTACATAATTTACAACACAACGCATATGCATGCTTTAACGTATTTGACGTAATCAGCCTTTTTTACACCCAGGGGAAAATAGCAGAAGACGTAACTGAGGAGAAGTAAATATTTTAGATTTATTTGTGCAAAAAAGTTTTTTTTAGCATCGCAAAACTAAAGTCAAGCTATTTACTACATTTCTGCATATGGATCATTTTAGTTGCATTACTGCCTATTAAGGCTCATATGGCTCTCTGATTTAATCAATATTATCTTAATATTATCTAAAGATGAACAAAGGTCTTATGCATTTGGAATGACATGAGGGTGAGTAATTGATGACAGAATTTTCATTTTGGGATGAACTAGCCCTTTAGTCATATGGTCAAAACAGGAATAAATATTCTGTAGGAATTTCGAAGAGGAACTTACTCTGAAATGAAATAAACCAGTATAATTGTGGCTGAATGACTGTCCATCTGGAACGACTTTATGTAATAATTCGTTTTGAAATGTTAGAGCCCCAACCGATGCCAGAAACCAGCAGTTTCCTGAGGGGGGAAAAATAGACCATTTAATTGTATTATACATTCTCAACCCTTTTAAATCAAAATTCTTTTAATATCCTTTGTAAAGAGGATTTTTACATTACAAGTGTTAATCATCAGCCTAAGAGGAGTTTTAAACAGTAGATGTTTTTGTTGTGTTTAGTTGTGTTTGTACCCTTACAATGGGGCACTTAGTTCAGTAATTTGGTACTGAGGGTAGAGCTAGACTCACTGCAGAATATTGATTGGTTGACAGAGAATTGTCTCTTGGACATGTTCCAAGGGGAATGACAACACAAAGGGAATGAAGTGTCTTCTTCACTGTTGAACTTGTTTACAGTATATCATATTGCACAAACACAAAAACATATAATATAGTATATTTTTACCACTTCTGAGAAGGAGGTTGATTGCTATTTTTCTAGGATACACCAAGTAGGGGTACTGTTCACGGTGGAAACACTTGCAGAGGGCCACTGTCCAGCAGAGCTTTGCTCCAACCATAATTAAACACACCTAAATCAGCTAATTAAGGTCTTCAGATTCACTCGAAACTTCTAGTAGTGTGTTGGAGCTGGTTGAAGCTGAACTCTGCAGGACTTCGGGACACCTCTGGTCTATAACAACAAAATTGAGGTTATCCAGACATACCTACATTCCCTTGGGCATAGTCAAACCTGGACACTGTCTTTACAATAAATTCAGCCAAATTTGGATATAATACCTGAAAGAAATTAATTAACAGAGCTTCAGTATTGATGAACTGATCAATTCTGTAAAAAGTGATATTTTGGCTGACAGAATCTGCTGCAATATGTGACTACAGGTCAACTGGTCTTTTTCATTCTTTGAAGCATTTAGCTTGCCACAGCTTTCAAGAAATGTGTATATTAAACATTTATATTACATTTTGTGCAATATTGTCAGAACATGCATTGGGGATACAAAAACAGGACTGCCTACATACTGTTGGTCTTATCCACTCCACCCTGGCCATATCACATGGCTCCAGCAGCCCTTCCCCAATAGAACAAGGATCTGGCGGGAAAAACTCATCAACAAATATCTGATTTGTCTTGAGACAGTAGTCTTGTAAAAGGTTGTAGTCCTGATCCATGAACTTCAGAGGATTTGTTTCAGAGCCCATGCCACCCTTCATGCTGCGGTTGTTTAGGACTGTTGTTAAGCACATGCCATGAGGAACCATTGGAGGAGGCATTTTGAAATGTTTCTGCATCTTTTTTTAAAAGAGAGATACAATAACAATAGAAATGTATTACAATGGTGAGAAAAGTTACCTCTGTCACATTCGTGTTCAGCAAATTTACCACATGACATTCCCTGCAGCCAGAAAAACCAGACCCAAACAATTTATCTTCATTCATTCAAGTAATTTGAGAGGTGTTTATACCCTGACAGCTCAAGGCATCTGTGCATCTCGCAGTCCCAGATGAGTTTCCCTGTTGGCATGTCTACATGTCCTGCTATTCTAGTCTTTGGATATAGTTGTACACATTTTCTACCAGACCTAAACAATTTCTGTTATTGGTTTTCTTGTGTTACGCTTACATTTATATTTTAGTTGAAGCATTTATTCAAAGCAATACACATAGCATACATTTTATCTATTGTTAGTGCCATGCTCTACTGTTTATGCTTCAGATATACACCCACAATGGTTTATAAATTCTTAAAAACAGCATCTAATGATGTAAATATGCACTAGCAGAAAGGAGCTCTGCTTTTTTCAAATTACAGCCTATTGAAAATGAATAATAATTAAATTTATACAAACACTGATACGATTTCATCAGTTTTCATTCATGTAAAGTGTTTTGAACCAAATTTACAATAAAAATATAGTTTATCCATTCATATTAGATTCATTAACTTTAACCTGAATTGAACAAGATGTATATGTACCTTAGAGGCTGCAAGAAATTTCTGGAACCAGAGTTTTTGCCCAAATGACTGGTAGTCTTTTCTGTGTGTGTGACTGGTTTTTACCTACTACATGCTTTTAAAACACCCGCAGAAGCCCCACCCATCTACCAGCTTATGTGTTTGTTAACAAAGAAGTGTTTGGCAGAGTCTTTGTCATCCTGAGAAACACTTGCCACAGAAAAAAAAATGTTGGCCAACATGTTTCACACCATGCACATTATTATTTTTGTCTTATCTGCAAATAAAGACAATCTGTGTTTCACGGAATGATAGTATGAGTTTCAGAATGGCTTGAGGGTAAGTACATTTTTAAATATTTACATATTTGAACCAGCCTTATTATATATTACAGCACCTCTGGTCCTGGAATCTGACTGGTCGAGCAATTTTCAAGAGTGGACTTTTATATAACTCTGATTCAGTCTATGACTCTCAATTTTTAGAAACTTTTGGAAATCCTAAGTACATGTATGTCTATATCATTGTTTTAAGTCAACAGTATTTGTCAATGAAGCATTCCATGATTATATGAGGTCTTACTCCATGATAAGGAGCACAGCCCATGAGAGTTCGTGACTTAGCTGCACAATCCATAATGTCCCACAGATAAGCAGGGGTTTCATTCAACATAAACTCCATGTGCACCCCACCAGTGAAGTCCATCTGGGCCTCAGACATGAATCTTCCATCTAGGTCTGTAAAGCCAAAAACATTTTTTGGTGCAGTGTAAATGCTACAACATCACAGACATGATCTAATGTAATTAATATTAAAGTCAGAATTTAGGATGGACACAGGACACATTGGGACACAGGCACTCTTGCTGATGACCTCCTCTTGGGGGCTTTGCCACTCAATTCTGGACTTAATTTGTCATAATCCCTGCCTTGGAACATATCTCACACACACGGCTGAGTATTGTTTAAAGGGGTCATATGATGCGATTTCAGATTTTTGCAGAGACATAATTACTGATCATCATGACTTAGCACTGTCTTTTTACGCTTAGTATTGCATCGTGCCTCGTAAACATAACACCATGTCTGCATTCATGAGAAATGACAAACAACAAGCACTACCCTTCACTGCTCTCATGTTTGAATAGTAAGTAGCAGATACTTTTAATGAGAAAATGTAACTTACTTTAAGGTTGTGAATCAGAAGCGCCAAACAGTTAGAATAGCAATAGTTAGAATAGTTAGATCTCTGCCTTCTTTCTTTGAAAAACATTTGGCTGGTGTTATAAAAACAAGCCTCTACTTTGTGATATCACAAAAAAACCTGGAGAGTAGTCTATGCTGGCTGTGCACAGAGACTATAAAGTGGGGCAGTTCTACCTCTGCAAGGTGCTTCTGACTCACAACCTTTAAGTAAGTTCACTTTTCAAATACGAGTTTTAAGCAGTGAAGTGTGGTGCTTGTTGTTTGTTGTTACTCTGATCATGAATGCAGACATGGTTATGTTTACGAGGCATGATGCAATGCAACATGTATACACAAGTCATGATAATCAGTAATTATATCTCCACTGGATGCCACAATGCCTTGTTCGTAATGTGTTTTATTGTTTTGGTGTTTTTTCGGTGTTTTCCTAGTTCCTTGGGTGTTTTTCATTTTTTATTTGTGCATCCTCGTTTATTTTCTTCACTTCCTTGCTGGAGGAAGTTGTTTTTAAAATGGATCCCTTGACTTCAACACAAAACGTTAGCATATTGTATATATAAAATAGTGGTTTCCCTGGTAACGCTGTACAAAAAGCAGCACTGCTCTGCTTTATTAGACATTACAGACCAAATGAGACCAATCACTGCAGATTAGTGTTTCATAAAGGAGGAGTTTGGAAAAATTAATCATTGAGCAAATCGTTTGGGAGTCATTGAGCAAACAAGGTAAAAATAAATGTATATTATAAGACAATGAAAGTGATTTTTTGACATGCATGTTGTTGGGCACTCATGTTGTTGAAAACCAAAATATGAACCTTTCTTAAACATAAGAGATAATTATTTATATTGTAATAGTTCATTTTCAACCTCTACACAATGGCACATTTGTCTGTATTGTTTTTATATTACCAATTATTATTAACAATTAATTATTCCCAGTTATTAAAGGAATAGTTTAGAATGAAAGAATGAAAATTATGTCATCATTTACTCACGCTTAATTAGTTCCAAACCTGTATAAACTTCTTTGTTCTGCTGAACACAAAGCAAGATATTTTGGAAAAAATGTGGAAAAAACTTTTGGGTAACCAATGACTTTCGTAGTATTTTTTTTTTACGATGGAAGTCAATGGTGACCCAAAACAGCTGCCTACCCTGATCTTTGATTGTTTTGTGGATTACTCTGCCTGTGCTTTGGATGTTACTGTTTGGCCAGTATTTTGACCCTGCCTGTTTTTACCACACTTTTTAGAATAAAGCCTTGCATTTGGATCATCCAACTCTAATATAGCCTCCCCACATTACAAAGATAAATTACACAAAAATATAAAGGAAAAGGAATTAGGCTTGAAAAGAGGAACTGTGCTTTTCTCATTCTAAAATTCTTTACAGATTCATACAAAACATTCTGATGTTAAATGGGTATTAAACTCTGAAGTCAAATATCTCTGCATAACTGTTGCCGAATCTCTGATCAGCAGGGATGACTTGGTTTATGATACTGTGTCCTTCATCATAAATTATATCTCTTCATCTTTTGAGGTAAAATATGAGGAGATATGGATATTTTGATTGATGTGTAATGCTGAAACTGAATTAATGACTGCTTAGATGCCATGCCATAGTGTTTTCAAATAAACCCAAACTTACCCAATTTGAAGCCTTGTTCATCAAACCTGAACACTTCATCGACAGTGAAGAATGGTTTATCAGGTGACACTAATTCCTGTTTAGACAGAGTCATCAAAGTATCCTTTTAATTAAAGTATCCTTTTACATACTTATAGTCTCTTCCATGTGACATTATTATAATCCAGATCAGCATCTTTATTCAGAGTGCCAATAGAGTTGCTGTTTGGAGGAAACAACTCATGTTTGTACAGCTCTTTTCTTCTGAGAGATTTCTAGATCAGCTTCTGATAGTCCTTAGGAACCTTAAAGAATTGGTAGGAGAACCTTCATCAAAATATACAAACAAAAAACACTCATATCTGATATTTTAAAATGAACTAATTTATAGGTTTATATTTAGATTTATATTTTAAAGCATATCTAGCATATATCTAGTAACAAACAAAATGGATTAGTTAAAAATAATTCATTAAAAGGATAAAAGGAAAATATGCATCACACCTGCAAGGATCTGGCTGGTCAGAAAGTTACGATAAAAAACTGCTTTTTCATCCCTGTGTATGGCTTGTGCTCGACACCTGTAAAATACTGTTTTCTTTTCTTTTTTTTGCTATACATTCCACCACCTACTTTGTTTACAGATAGTTTTTTCCTGCCATTCAGGTGACTTCATAAGGTTAGGCATGTCAGTGTGTAAAGAATATTCAAAGGCCTCCACGCCTATGCGATGTCATGGTCCAGAATTACAACATTCCAAACTTAATCTCACTGAAAGACTCGCTAAAGTAGATAATAGTCTAACATTTGCCTTTCAGTTATACAAACGCCCCCCATAAAACAAGATTCACTAGTACAATCTACAATCTACACTAGTTGGTTTAAATCAGCAAATTTTGAGATTTTAAGTTTATTTTATGACTTTGTCAGGACTGATGAAACGAAATGTTCACTAGCAAAGTTAAATGTAACTGCACATTAGGGAATAGCACAACCAGCCGGCCACTTTGATTGTTTTTGAATGTTTTGACAAGTCCATCAAATATTTTTTATGAGGCAATAACAAATCAACACAGGCAACAGATTGTACAGGCAACAACATATTTTTTATTTTTGTCAGATATGAATATGAAGCTGTAAGGTATAAAATCACAGTGTGTTCAATAGTTTGTGTTTGTTTGCAAAAATAAGAAATTACATTATTTTCGTACTTTTGTATTTTGTACATATTTGTGTTTTTGTAAAATCAATAGCTTATATCTAAAAACAGAGTATAGCATGCAATATGCATGCAAAATGTTCCAAAGGCAGACGATTTTTTTCTTGTGTGGATGTTATCAATGCGGCTGATATCAGACAAACCATGGTGAAACTAAAACACATTTCCTGGCATATCAATCATGTTTCAAAGTCCTGCAGGAGTCAAATCATCTCATTTAGATATATATTAAAGAAGTATTCTTACTTCACAATGGCATCAGAACTTTATTAAAATAGCATCTGCTGGAATATGTTTTTCTTTACACCAACAGTGACTCTTAAGTGTATAAAATGAGAAATACATACGTCACATGCATAACGTTTCAAACAGATTTGTTTTGCTACAATTGCTACAAACGGTTTGATCATATAAAATTGGTATATCAAATGAAAGTTAAGAAATAAGAAAAGCATTTCAATAGAGGCATAAAAGGCAAAGAAGAAAAGGTATTACCATCACAATCAGTTTGATATAGAAAAATTATAAAAAAAAGAGAAGGAATGTTTCGATTGCCTAAATCGCTGATCTTTTTTGATCACCAAACTGTTTTCTTTTCACACTGCTTCTTGCATTTGTTGGCAAACCTCCTGAAGAGCAGACATTCCCTCATGAGTACATGGTGAGCTCTATCCACTAAAACACAGATACACAGAAACAGAGTGCAAATGTATGAACTATTAAGTACATAAATGTGTTTGGAAATATGGAGGGGGGAAAAAATTAATGTTTACACCAGGATTACCTCACTCTCATCAAGAGATATCTTTCCATTTTCACACAATCTCTGGAATATCCCTGATGAAAATATTAAAGACTGTTATTACTGTGGGTAAAATAAGTATTAAGCTTATATATATATATATATATAAGTATTCACCAGTTTTCTTAGTAAATATATATCTAAAGGTACAGTTGAAATTTTCAACAGATGTCCATAACAACATAAGTAATTCATATATACAAAGAGAGAAAAACAAGTAATTAGTAAGTGTCACATTTACCAATGTGTCACACAAGAAACATTTCATGATGGGCTTTCTCAAGACCTTTGCAACCTTGTTGCAAAACATACTGATGGCACTGGTTATAGTATAAATTTTCAAATATAATAAGTCATCACATGATATTTTTCACATACTTGTCTAAAAATTACGCTTTATTATATGAAACTCTATAAATTAGTGTGAAAAGCAGTAAAAGGTGTTTTACTTCCTCTAGTGTTCATTTTTTTGGAAACTGCACTGATATATACTTATTGGTATGTATTTAGTTTTTTCACTAAAAAGTGCACTAAGGTACATTTATGCCATGAGACCAGGTAGAATAAAATGGAATGACCCAGGGAATATAATATTGAACACTCGGAAATGTATTCATTACTATGTACAAAGGCCTTTGTCGCTGATGACCACTTCAAGATGAATATGGTGAATATTATGGCACCCAAAGAGTACAAATTTTGTCTTATCTTACTGTATTCTCCCAGTATTTCACAGGCTTTTCTAAATGATGTGCGGCAAACTTTAAATGAACTTCAACATGCGTTTTCTTCAGCAATAGAGCTTTGTGTGGTGAATATGCATACAGGCCACGGTGGTTGTCACAATTATACATACTAATTCCAGGTCTTTCTGAAGCTCTCCACAAGTGGTCCTTGGCTCTTGGCTCTTCTGATAATTAATTTCAGAAATCTTGTGAGGAGCACCTGATTGTGGCCCATGGTGAAATTATGTTCTTTCCACTTCTGAATTATGGCCCCAACAGTGCTCACTGGATCATTCAGAAGTGTAGAAATCTGATGCTTTTGAACATTAGCATCTCACATATCCAGCTTCATGTCTATAGGTTTTCATAGACGGTAGGGGAAGTTGAAATAACAGTTTCTCAGCAAATGCCTTTTTATATCAGTTTTGCATTTGTTAACACTGTCGGGTAGCTTTAGGGTTGGGTTTGGTATAGAGCATATTTCCAACTTGATGGAGCGTTAACTTTTAGCAACAGTCCCTGGATATTTGAGTTCTGAATAACAGCAAATACATACCTATCAATGTAATAAAAGGTGCAAGGGTTCACATATTGAACCCGTGTTTTAGTGCCACTCAGTAGATATGTGCTGTAAAGCACATTAAAACAGTTTTTAAAAATTAAGTCCACAGAGGTACTTATATCTAATAGACCAGGTTGATTTTATTACACAGAACTTAAATTTCCTAAATTTATTTGCATTGTTTTGTTTTTATGTATGGATTACTTGGATGGGTTGTTAGTGACATCTAGTGAAAATTTATTTAGAAATATTTAGTAAAATGGTGATGTGTTCAATACTTATTTTACCCACTACATAAATTCCCGCTATATATGTATAATTTCTGTCTGGTACACTGAAGTACACTCACTGGCCATGCAGTTCAAACGCATGACAAGGCAGATGAAACCCTCCAGAGAGATCTGTTCAGTGGCACCACCGTACCGCACAAACATGAGATTCAGGATGTCTTCATTTAGACGCAGGCCTAGGGTACAATAACCATGACATACAGTAAATACAGTGTATTTGCATAGTTGTAGTATATTTGCAGTGTGTGTGTGAATGTAAATTTTATGTCAATATATCAATATTATTTTAATATTATATTAATGTGTTCAGTTTTATGAGGCACTGGACACAAAGGGTGCAGGTAATGCAAATACTGAATATTAACCTACTACTTAAAAATTACAATATTTACAGTTCACCAGAGTGAAGTACATACAAGTGTACAAGTCTCAACCTGTTTTCTCTAATGCATTTTGCAGTTCGTTGAAAGACAGAACACCATCTCTGGAAGAATCCATGCCGTAGAAGATTTTCTGTTATTTAAAAAAAAACAATCTTGAAAAAGAATTCTTGATAAAAACTGGGATGGCTACATGTCTTGTCTAAATACAACAAAAATCCATAGCTACATTTCGGACTCACTCACCTTGTATGTCAAAATACGGTTCCACAGACGAATGAATTCTGGTCCTCGCAGTCTCCCAGTAACATTGTACTATTGTTATTTCTACAGTCATGGAACATTTCAAGAGCTAAAACGTGTTTCTTTACAATATGACTGCAAAGCTAAACCTGGGAGATAAATCACCGCCATTCAGCAAATAATTCTTTCATTTTTAATTACATGCTTAAAGAATAAAGGATACATCTGCCATGGCTATTATACTCCTACAAGAATCCAGGCCAAATCCTTCAGTGTTTTTATGACCTAAAATATACATTTGTAAGATTTCAAAACTATTTGCAATAGATTTCGTAAAGAATGGACAGGATTTTTTAAATACTCACGCCCAAGCAGGTTATCATGAAGAAGCTGTTGAAGTTTCTCAGCATCAACAACTTTATACTGTTTCCAAAGAAGACATTCGAAAAATCAAAGCACAGCAGCTGCAATTTAATGTAATTTTTTATAATATATTAGCTTTCATATTTACTTGATCAGAATATTGTCGAAACAGTGCTTTAGTTTTTAATGTTTCATCCACTTCTTCAGTGTAATGGACCTGTAGATGAGAAAAGATAATAAAGAGTACACTGTTAAAATAACAACTAGAACTGAACTGGTTCATCAGTAGCATGCATACATATACATACATATAGCCTATACCTATATAGTTCTAAAGCTGATCTAATTTTCATCTTATAGGTGCATTAACAAAAACAGAGCAAAAAGGATTTAGCTGCCCATAATTGCAGATTTGCTAAAAGATGAACTATTTCAGTGTGTAATTCGTAAAAAACTCGAACAAGAGTGATTAGGCTCGATTGTGCCTAATTTTATCTTAGTACCCTTTGATAAAGCAGAGCGAGGTATGTGATTCACAGTGCTACCCAACATAAAGCTCAATGGCGCTCTTCACGAGCGAAATAAAGAACGAAGCACCCATCAGAAACTCTCTGTGTCTCGTATGTGGATGCCAAAGGGCAGCTGCAAAGAGAATACTAATACTTTTACACTGTGATTTAGTGTATTATTACCTCAGACCCGTTTAAAAGATCCACAAGAAAATCTTTCTCCATTCTTTCTGTGTCCTTTCTAAAAGAAAAAGAATTTAACCATATTTTTATAAGCATAAATAAAAAGTCAGTCCATCAGTCCTTCATGCAACTTACTGAATCTGGATCTCGTTTTTGCAGAGAATGGACAGAATGAAATCTCCTTTCATTTGGGGCTGGTATGTGGATGGTACGATGAGGTACACTCCGGGCTCCAGCATGAAGAACTTCATCACCTGTCTTGCATCCTGAAAGGGCTCGCTTGTTACCACAGGCTTTCTTCCATGGAAAAAGCTTGATCCAAACTTTCCCTCAGATCTCATCTAAAAGATAATGATACAATAATATTTAGTTTAACTAACCATGTAAAATGAATGTGCCAGAAAGCTGTATTAAATATGTATTAATACAACCTAACATACACAGTGCGTTTTTTAACTGATTAAAACAAGAAACTGTGATACAATTTATATAATTGACTTACCTCAGGTGGAATCTGTGAAAGTTCAAAATAAAAACAAGGGTTACACTTCAAAGACACAAAGACATCACATATGCACAGTATATCCATGTTTATTGGCATTATTGTTTATACTGACTGCAAACACGTAGAAGCCAATGCCATGGTGTGCAGAGTGGCGTCTGTGTCTCTTGTCAGGTTTCTGCATGAGAGTCACCAGAACATTGTTCTGGCCCTGATCACAGGCCTTGTCAAACTCATTAATTCTCAGCCAAAACTGGGGGTTTTTACAGAAAGTGTCTAAAATCAGAGGAGATGGGTGTTAGAAGAAGATTTGCATTCATAACCAGCTTTTATCATTTAGGAAAAGCACCTGCATATCTCATGCTGCCTCCATCTGTGCTCCCTAAAACCCAGCTGCCATGGTGGTACTTGGAAACCCAGTGACAAGCAGACGTCCCTTCCAGAAAATCAGGACAGATACAGCAGATATCCATATTGTCATATGTTCTAAGGAAATCTTCCATTGACATCCTGCAAAAAAAGAAAAAATACTAATAATTATATAATTAATAATTACATATAAATTTTTATATATTTTTATATATATATATATATATATATTTTTTTTTTTTTTTTTTTTTTAATATATATATATTTGATTAAAATATATTTGTATAAAATATAAAAGTTATGTAATTATAAAAAAAATGCATTGACTACAGACTGTTAGATTAA
>JAUMHI010000061.1:15372869-15391685 GCA_032359435.1 Enteromius unitaeniatus
TTTTTTTATATATATATATATATATATATATATTTTTTTTTTTTTTTTTTTTTTTTTTATCACACACATACATACACACATATATATATAGATATATATATATATATATATGTAAGGAATAATTGATGTCGGGCCGTTGAATTATTGGAAAAATGCACACCCGATTGCCATATATAACAAAATGCATGGAAATGAGCAGTAATTTTTATCATATTGATTACAATTTATTTGTTTGTTCTAAGCATAGACATGTATACAGTGGCATATATTAGGCATGACGGGCCCCAGTGCAGGCTATGACGACTCGATAATAAACGTGTTGGTCTGTGTTAAATAGCGGGCTTTTGCTGAATGTCTTATAATAAGCGCTTGTTGCTGCTGTTATCAGTTCTCCATTCGTGCTTTGTTCTGGTAAAACCACAAAAAAAAATGTGTCCTTGCTATTGCAATCACTTTAATGAACACCACTTTGGTTTTAATTAGATAAAAAACCTATGAGGGTGGATTAGAACCCACAGCTTTGGAAATGCTTGACAAAAGTTACACCACTGCATGTATATATCTATGGTTGTAACTTGTAAGACCTTTGAAATAATAGAAACCATTTGGCAAAATGATATTGAACTGTAATGCAGTCAAAAAGCAGCCTGGAACTACATTCGCTGTGCGGTTCCATACGTTCGTCAACCAATAAGATTCAAGCTGCCCGTAGTATCTCAGACAAATTATTTTGTGCTTTAGTACATTTTAAGAAATCAAATAAAATGCTCACCAGAATTCTCCATTTTCACTGTCAAGAAGCTGTTTGTGGTCCTCATTGCTCACTTCGTTCCACAAAAGGGATCTGAAAGAATCATGCAAAATAAAAGCTATTGTAAAATTTCTGAATTTTTGTGAGTTGAAGACTGCATGTCTACTTCCCTTTGCTTTTTGCAGAAAAATTTGATGTTATATATTTTCATTGCCAGTTGTTTCACTGCCTGCAAGCTGGTTATCTGCTATAATGTTCAATAAAAGCAGAGCTTACTTGTCACTCCAGTCTCCTTTCCACTCCCTGCCTCCCCACGGATTGAACAGTCTAACCAGCTTAATTGGTTTTCCACGTTTTGTGACCTGTTGTGCACATATTTAATGTGGCAGACATTTATAATGTTTTTAATAGCATCTTTAATAGACTATAAACAAAATGTTACATTTTCCAATTTTGCAAAGCCTTTACAAGAAGTTTGAGGTAAAATTATTAATTTATTATTTCCAATTTTTTATTGCATTCAGTGGATGGTAAAAGACTTTTCAGCAAGTTCCCACACCCTTTCTAACAGGACAAAGCTTGTGAAGTCTAGAAAGGATTCTGAAAAATCTCCCTGAAGCAACCATTAGTGAAAAATGGATCCAAATTCATGAAATTACAGTTGCCGTCAGTCATCAGGGTTGCCAAGTCTGAGTAAAAAAAAAAATCCTGCCAAATGCTAACTAAGACGTACGATACGTACAATAATCGTGAAACACGACCCATCAGAGGGTATACTACAATTGCGACCCTATCAGCAACAGGACATTTGTCTCCCATGGGATTCAGAGTTGGTGTAGCTCAGTCTGCAGAGAGATGTGATATAAGATGAAATGTGAAATGAAATGATCATGTGATCATGGGTTTGAACCAACCCAAAGAAAGCATGTGCTTTGAATCATGGCTTTGCACAATTTTTGCAACAGGTAGGTTTAGGGGTGGGTTAGTGTGGTTATTCGTACAAATTAAGCTAAGTAAAATATCTGATGCATGCTGGGAATTTGTGTAGTCTTACCTGGTAAACCTTTGTCACGGTGTAAGCGTGGCCCAAGACTATGCCATTTGATAACTCTTCCTCATTTTTTTTCTGTGGAAACATACAAAAATGATCAGGAGACAAATGGTGCTGTGTGAAAGTTCCTGGAATCCCTAGAGTTTAACATGTTAATGTTTGTAAGATATAATTACTCTTTGCTTACCCCTGCTGGAGTTTCACAACCCATAAGGACCTCTGACTGGTAAGCACGGTACATTATCTCCCACAAATCATCAGGAGCTGTTTTTAGTTCATAGTGCATGTGAACCCCACCAGTAAAGTCCAAGAGGGCCTCAGATACTCGACCACTGTGCATGTCAGCGTAGGAGCCGCACACCCTGAAAGAGTCATTATAACTCAAAATCATTTACCACAGTGTACCAGACAATTACTGCACATGAACCGCAGGTCGAATTACAGCCATGCTTATATTAAATACAATTTTAACAATTTTTTAAGACTATAAAGTCACAGAAAAAGATGTGCATGCACTTACTTGGCATATGCTTTCTCCAGCAAGGCAGGCCAAAACTCATTAAATGTTTTTGATTTCACAAAAATCAGCTGCCGGCCGTATGTTGGCAGTTTGTCATCAATCACAACGTCGTACCATTTTCCAAAACGCCAGAACTATAAATTTATTTAGTCATGGAATAATTAATGAGCACAAAATATACTAACTATTGCTTGGGGTGTCGATGGTTAATCATATGGTCAAAAAAGAAATAAATATTCTGTAGGAATTCGAAGAGGAACTTACTCTGAAATGAAATAAACCAGTATAATTGTGGCTGAATGATTGTCCATCTGGAATGATCTTATGTAATAATTGGTTTTGAAATGTTAGAGCTCCGACAGAGGCCAGAAACCAGCAGTTTCCTTAGAAAAAGAAAAAACACCAATTGCCAGAATCTATTCGATATCTCTCAACTCATTTCAGAATTTCTTTTTTTGCTATTGAAAGCATTTTTTTCCTCCATTTTATTATCAGTTCCAACCCTAATTAAACAGATCAGATTCACTAGAAACCTCTAGGCAAGTGTGTTGCAGGAGTGTGTTTCAGGACAGCTGGGTTAAAAACCCTTGGTTATCCAGACATACCTACACTTCCTTGGGCGTAGTCAAACCTGGACACTGACTCTACAATCAATTCAGCTGCATTTGGACACAATACCTGAAAGACAATAAGTAATAAAGTAATAAAGTCAACGGATCCAATTTCTGATTAAATTCATCATTCTGAATAGGACCAGAATCTGCTCTAATATCTAACTACAGATCAAGGTTATGGGTAAGTGTTTAAGGTTGTCACAGTCAGTTGACTTTAAAATAAGATTTTTAAGCTTTCAACTAAAGTGTCAATTTTAAACTCCTTCTACAATTTTCTGCAGTATTGCCTGAACGCACAAGTCAAATGCCTCAAGCAAAAAAGAGGACTGTCTGCATACCGTTGGTCTTATCCACTCCACCCTGGCCATAACCTTTGGCTCCAGCAGCCCTTCCCCAATAGAACGAGGATCTGGCCGGAAAAACTCATCAACAAATCTCTGATTTGTCTTGAGACAGTATTCTTGTAAAAGGTTGTAGTCCTGATCCATGAACTTCAGAGGATTTGTTTCAGAGCCCATACCACCCTTCATGCTGCGGTTGTTTAGGACTTTTAAGCACATGCCATGAGGAACCATTGGAGGAGGCATTTTGAAATCCATCTGGATTTTTTTTATAAACAGGGAAATACAATAACAATAGAAATATGTTGCAATGTGAGAAAATGTTACCTCTATTACATTCATATTCAAAAAATTTACCACAAAACTGCCTAATACACCCATATAGGTCGAAATTAATTATTCAAATTACAAATTAAACTCAGTAAAATATGTTTTAATCGCTGTGAGATTGGTGTAAAAACTCTACACACTGCATTTAAACAAAACACGCATTTTATTTGGTAATCCCAGTCATACGTCATTTCATTATAGGTTGCAATAAGGTACTTGCACAAATGACCTATAGAGTCATTTTTTGTTGGGGGACAGCCTCCATCTATCTCGCAGTTCTACATAACTGTGATCTATTCTGTTAGAGTTGTCTACATTTTCTATTAAATCTAAACAAATTCCCTCATGCTATTGATTTTTGGACTTTTTGGCATTTACATTAAATTTGGTACTTTATGCTTTTATCCAAAGCAACTTACACTGCATTAATAGTATACATTTTTATCTGTTGTTAGTGATAATGTTTAAGGTAATCGCTAATGTTTATTCTTTAGGTATGCACAGTGTGTAACAAATGCTTACAGACATTTACAAGTGCTCCTTTGCATAGATTACAGCATAAACAAAAGTAAATTAAATTACTGTTTTCCACCAACTAGTTTGTATCTACATTATCCACAGTTCGTTTCCATTCCTATTAGACTATTGAACTTTAACTTGCATTACTGAAATGATTAAAACGTAAACATACCTTCAATGATGCAACAAATCACTGCAAGAAATTTTACCCAAAAGCCTGGTTGTCTTCTCTGCCTGTGAGTGGCTTTTACACACGTTTGCTTTACTTCATGCTTTAAAAACACTGAAGCCCCACCCAACTCCCAGCTTAGGTGTTCGAAGATGTGACTGGCTGAAAATATTGTGTGATTCTAAGAAACTAAAATCCTTCACACTTCACAGAAAAAAAAAAGGTTGGCCAACATGTTCCACAGTATGCAAATAATTATTTTCCTCCTCAGAAGAAAAAAAAAATGGCCAGATGTGCAGATGTTTATTTCAGTGCCTGCATTATAAAATGTATGCATCTTAGGATACTATCACAGCATGATAAAATGTTATCGTTCTTTTACAGTATAGGTTTATGTACAGCCTCCTAAAATGCATTCTGTGCAGCAAATACCAGTTCGTCATGCCTAGACTTGCTTTGAATGTTGCATTCTGCTCATGTTTCAGCATTCTAATAATCATGAATTGCAACTGATATTATCTGCAAATAATTTAAACACTATGTATATAAATGCCATATTAGCCTATTTTACTGCTGCACTGCATAATATGCTTACATGGTTTAACTTGGCCTCAAGTAACTTTAGAGTGTTTGACATTTTCTTGGCAAGTGAACACTCATGACAGCTAGATCTTAGGTATGGGAAATCCATGTTGTGCCAGTACAGTATATGCAAATAAAAACGCAGTCACCTCAGATCAAGTATCACTAGAGATTAAATGTAGTTTGATATTGCCAAGCATTAAGAATTTGAAACTGTGAAAGTAGTCCCAAAGCAGGTTTATTGGTTGTACTGCAGCACATGAAACCCTTTTAGGGGTTGGCTGGTGCTACATTTTTATTATGCTGCTTGAGGTACTGTAGGCTATATTTTGTGACTGTTCAGAATCCAAATATCCTTTGAGTGTTGCTAATGTTTAATGCCATTTGGTGTATGCTATGAACCCAACCCAAAACCCACCCTGAAGTGTTAACAAATGCATAGGTGTTATAAAAATGCATTTTGATGCAGCCGTGCTACAGTATATACAAGCATAGTTTAACGGGGTTGTACCAGAGCTCTTCATCACTCGTACGCTTATGAAGGTGTATATGTGACGACAAGTCACAAGCTTCCATGGGGAGCTCTCTGAGTAAAAATGATTATAGGTGCTGCAAATCCAAATGGATCAAAGAGGCTGTTAATTGTAGAAAAGACTTCATGTTTTGCGTATGGTTTCTCATCATTTCACGCTTGAAAAGTGAAAACATCTTTTGAAACATGCCAGCTAACTCTTAAACTTTTCTGCATATGTGGAAGGTCAGCAACGAGGTCTTCATGTTCTTTAGTCTACTTGATGTACTTTTCAGAAATATACTTAAATTGACATTTAAGTATACTTACACTAAAGTCTGAATATATTTGAGCCATACTTATGCACCTAGAATCTGTGTTTTCTTTTTCGTATGGTAGGGGGCACTAGTACACATCTTCTTGCACCAAGCTTCTCGAACCCTGTCAGTTCTCTTACATCCCCTGGTGATCTGGTTCTGCCTCGCACTGAGTTTCTCGAGTCTGTCGGTTCATCAGAACCCCCTTGTGCTCTGCACTGGACTGAGCCCCTGGAGCCTGTTTACATACCTGAACCCATTCTGGACATTGACCTGACCATTGAGTCCATTAAGCATTTTAATCTGCCTTGGCCCGAACCACCCGAGTTACCAGAACCCAGAAGTGACCTAAAGCCATTAGAGGTTCTGCCAGTGGCTGCACAACCTCTAGAGCTCGGTCTCTTGTCTTACCTCTGTCAGGTCCTGACCATGGAAGGTCTGCCAGTGGCCTGCATTATCCCCTAGGATGTCAACCTCGATTGTGGATTCGCTAGGGGTCCCGCAGGTGGCTGAACAGCCTCCAAGTTGGTCAGTAGGACCTGTTATGAACCTGACTCCCTGCTTTGAGCAGGCCGTGAAGGCCTTTGGATTATTGTCGGTCCCCGACTCGGCCACGGAGGCCGATAACCCCTTGTCCTATCCCGAAGGCCATGGGTCCTGTGTCCTGCCCCGAAACAGTCTTTGAGCCTTGAGCCCTTTGAACTGTTACCCTGCTCGGAATCGGCCATGGAGGCCTTCGAACTGTTGTCTTGCCCTAAGCCTGCCACAGAAATCAATGTACCTTTACACAGCACTGAACCTGACCCTGGTCCTGTCACCCACTCACTTGAACCTGCTCTGACTACCAGGACCCCTCTTCTCGAACCAGTTGCAGGAATGAACTCGACCAAAGAGGCCACCAGTAATCTGTTTGTGCTCCTTTGTCCAGTTCAATTTCCTGCTCCGCTCTGGAGAGCCTCCTCATTGTCTGATTGTCCCAGGTGGGTGTCTGCGCCACCTGGAAGGTGTCTCCTCCGTCCACTCCGCCCTGGAGGGTGTCTTCACCATCTGGTTGGTCCAGGAGGGCTTCTTCGCCGCCTGATCCGCCCTGGAGGGTGTCTCTTCCAGCTGCTCCACCCACGTGGGCGTCCGCTCCGCCCTGGAGCGCGTTTTCGCCGCCTGGTTGGCCCAAGAGGGCTTCTTTGCCACCTGATCTGCCCTGGTGGGCTCCTCCACCGTCTGCGCCACCTTCTTTGCTACCGAAGATTCGGGTCCGAAGCCTGAGGCGTCTGGAAGCCGCCCCTTTGAGGGGGGGCTATGTTACGATCAAGCTGGAATTGCCAGCCCATCTCACTGGTTGGCACTCAAGCGTCAGTCTGACTCTATGTGTTTTGTGTCTGTTGTCATTCATGGACTCATGTCAATGAACTCTTGTCTCCGCCCCCTTGTCTGTTTCCATAGTGTTTCATTCCTGTCTTTGCCCATCTCGTTTGTTGCCTTGGGGTTTCATTCCTGTCTCCCCACCACCATCTTATTATCAGGTGCAGTTAAACCCCTGTCTTTGTCTATCGCGGTTCATTGTACTGTCTTGGAGTGTTGTTTGGAGTGTTTTCCCCTAGTGTTCTCGGATCTGGATTATTGTTGTCGACCTCGCCTGTTAACGGACTATTGCTCTCGCCTTTCCCTTCTGGATATTGTTTGCTCCTCGTTCGACTTTTGCTACGGACTCTGACCATTCTCCTGGCTCTCCCTGGATGTGTATGTTTGCTGATGAAACCCTGTATGTCTATTCTCCGTGTTTTCTTAATAAATACAGCCTGCGCTTGAATCCACACGACTCCCCGCCTCCATATCTTAACAGTTATGGATTTGTTTTTACAAAATATATATAAATTAATAGGCTACATAAATAGGGACATAGTAGAATACTGTAAGCATGATGTAACTTGAGAGTATACTTTCAGAATAAATCTACTACACTAGAAGTTTCCTGAGATTATACTTCAAAGTGTACTAAAAATACTAGAAGTATTTAATTAGTAAACTATTTGTATACCTATAAGTTTAGATTTAGTATACTTGCAGTACAAGCCAAAAATGTTGATGTAAACTAGTAGTGTACTCAAAATGTACTACTTTTTAAATATATTTTACACTGGAAAGTAGGCCTTTTTGTCCCAAGGAGTATTAAAATAGTAGCACTCCGATGGTGTTTGAACTTACCTGCTGTCTCTTTCATTGCCTCCACAGACTCGGCTTGACCGATTGGTCCCCACTTCCTGGATCCTTTCACTCGGAGTAAAAGCATGTCCCTGCACCTTCCCCACACTGGCCGTCACTGGAGTACACAAGGAGAAAACGATTGCACAGAGCACTGAAGATGCCGACACCACCAGCACAATTACTTTGCACTTCTGTTAATAAATATCACCCTCCGGGGCATTTTCCACATCTTGCTCTCACGTGTAGTCCATCTCCAGGCCACAATACTTACTACATAAAGTACTAGAACTTAATAAAATAAACTTGAAGTATGCTACTTTTTGGTAAGGGACTTGCCGAAGCCATGCACTCGCCTTCATTGTTTAGGTTTTTGTTTTTGCACCAAAGGAAACAAAGGACATTCCGGTGGTGTTTACTGACTACAAAGCAGTAAAACATTTGCTGGATGTCATATATATTGTTATATAGAATTTTGTTGTTTCCTGAAGTACAGTAACACCCAAAGAAGGCTGTTGTTCACGTTGGGCCAAGTCAGAAGTACACTGTTCAAAGACACTAATATTGAGTCAAAGACAACCCTAATTTGACCTTGTTTTTTGGATGATAAAAGCCAAAGATTGGAAGGTACCAGCACACCTCAGTTTTGGAAGGAAGGTTAAGTTTAAAATTTTCACCATAAATTGAAGCAGATGGTTCTTCATAAGTGATTTTTAGCATAACTGTGTGTGAAACACTTCAACATCACAATTTTACCTTCCAGTTAGGCTCATCAACCATAACGCCTTGAAAAACAGCAGAAATCTTGGTGTTGTGATTGATGATAAGCTGAATTTCTCAGACCATATTGCTAAAACGATCAAGCTGGAATTGCCAGCCCATCTCACTGGTTGGCACTCCAGCGTCAGTCTGACTCTATGTGTTTTGTGTCTGTTGTCATTCATGGACTCATGTCAATGAACTCTTGTCTCCGCCCCCTTGTCTGTTTCCATAGTGTTTCATTCCTGTCTTTGCCCATCTCGTTTGTTGCCTTGGGGTTTCATTCCTGTCTCCCCACCACCATCTTATTATCAGGTGCAGTTAAACCCCTGTCTTTGTCTATCGCGGTTCATTGTACTGTCTTGGAGTGTTGTTTGGAGTGTTTTCCCCTAGTGTTCTCGGATCTGGATTATTGTTGTCGACCTCGCCTGTTAACGGACTATTGCTCTCGCCTTTCCCTTCTGGATATTGTTTGCTCCTCGTTCGACTTTTGCTACGGACTCTGACCATTCTCCTGGCTCTCCCTGGATGTGTATGTTTGCTGATGAAACCCTGTATGTCTATTCTCCGTGTTTTCTTAATAAATACAGCCTGCGCTTGAATCCACACGACTCCCCGCCTCCATATCTTAACAGTTATGGATTTGTTTTTACAAAATATATATAAATTAATAGGCTACATAAATAGGGACATAGTAGAATACTGTAAGCATGATGTAACTTGAGAGTATACTTTCAGAATAAATCTACTACACTAGAAGTTTCCTGAGATTATACTTCAAAGTGTACTAAAAATACTAGAAGTATTTAATTAGTAAACTATTTGTATACCTATAAGTTTAGATTTAGTATACTTGCAGTACAAGCCAAAAATGTTGATGTAAACTAGTAGTGTACTCAAAATGTACTACTTTTTAAATATATTTTACACTGGAAAGTAGGCCTTTTTGTCCCAAGGAGTATTAAAATAGTAGCACTCCGATGGTGTTTGAACTTACCTGCTGTCTCTTTCATTGCCTCCACAGACTCGGCTTGACCGATTGGTCCCCACTTCCTGGATCCTTTCACTCGGAGTAAAAGCATGTCCCTGCACCTTCCCCACACTGGCCGTCACTGGAGTACACAAGGAGAAAACGATTGCACAGAGCACTGAAGATGCCGACACCACCAGCACAATTACTTTGCACTTCTGTTAATAAATATCACCCTCCGGGGCATTTTCCACATCTTGCTCTCACGTGTAGTCCATCTCCAGGCCACAATACTTACTACATAAAGTACTAGAACTTAATAAAATAAACTTGAAGTATGCTACTTTTTGGTAAGGGACTTGCCGAAGCCATGCACTCGCCTTCATTGTTTAGGTTTTTGTTTTTGCACCAAAGGAAACAAAGGACATTCCGGTGGTGTTTACTGACTACAAAGCAGTAAAACATTTGCTGGATGTCATATATATTGTTATATAGAATTTTGTTGTTTCCTGAAGTACAGTAACACCCAAAGAAGGCTGTTGTTCACGTTGGGCCAAGTCAGAAGTACACTGTTCAAAGACACTAATATTGAGTCAAAGACAACCCTAATTTGACCTTGTTTTTTGGATGATAAAAGCCAAAGATTGGAAGGTACCAGCACACCTCAGTTTTGGAAGGAAGGTTAAGTTTAAAATTTTCACCATAAATTGAAGCAGATGGTTCTTCATAAGTGATTTTTAGCATAACTGTGTGTGAAACACTTCAACATCACAATTTTACCTTCCAGTTAGGCTCATCAACCATAACGCCTTGAAAAACAGCAGAAATCTTGGTGTTGTGATTGATGATAAGCTGAATTTCTCAGACCATATTGCTAAAACAGCCCGATCCTGTAGATTTGCTTTATACAACATTAGGAAAATTAGGCCCTTGCTTCAAGCTCTTGTTTTGTCCAGACTTGACTATTGCAATGCTCTCTTAGCAGTTCTTTCAGACGGTTCCATCAAACCTCTACAAATAATCAAAAATGGCACAGCAAGATTTATCTTTAATGAGCCGAAAGAACACGTCACAGCTCTTTTCATCAATTTCATCAAGTACCTTGAGGAATGCTGTCTGTAAACAGAGCGTTAACAGAGATCGGACATGATAAAGACGCATCCTGAGAGGAGAAGACACACACGCCAGAAGAGAAAATAATGTAGCAGACAGAGCAAGCTCACTGTTTGCAATGCTCTAGTCTAAATATTAGAATAAAATTCTATTGAATTGGGGGTACCTCTGAAGGGAACTTACTATAACGCCACCTGCTGTCAGACAAAAAATTTGCATTGCTAGCATAGCTTAAGTTATTCAGAAATTATTTTTGCTTTAAATTATATAGTCTGATATATAAGAAATATATAGTCTGATATATATATATATATATAAACAATGCCACAAGTTGTTACTCTTGCTTACTTTAAAATGAAACTAAATAAATACTCATTTGCTTGAAAAAAAATTTGGAAATCAGCCAATCTTTTTGTAGTTTGTTGTTGTTGTTTTATTTTTTTCTGTAGATGGACCACTCTAGAGCAAGCACACTGGTCCATCTACTATACACAGTAGCTACACACAAAACACACATATTAGTGTGTGTGTTCAAACAAATCGTACAAAAAATGGATTTAACAGGTTTTTACACACTTTTACCTACTTCATGCTTCTGAAACACCTGCAGAAGCCTCACCCAACTCCCAGCTTTATGCTTGTTAACAAAGAAGTGATTGGCAGAAGCTCTACTGAGTCAATGTCATTCTAAGAATCTGAAACCCTTTATGTGATCTATGGAAAACATTGTTGGCCAACATGTTTCACAGTAGAATACCATCACAGTTTTACTCTTTTACAGTATAGGTTTATGTGAAGCCTCTAAAAAGAACAATTTGTCACTCCTGGATTTGCTTTCAGCCTTGCATTCTACTCATGTTTCATCGTTATAAATGACCATGAATTAATATTATCCGCAAGTAATATATTTGTGTATTGTGTATACATCTATAAATTATGGCCATATTGGCCCATTTTACTGTTGAAGTGCATAATATGTTGACACAGTTAAACATTTCATGGTAAATAAACACTCAGGTATGCAAATCCTTGCAATGTCAGCACAGTATAGGCAAATAAAACTGAGTCAAGTCAGATCAAGTATGATCACTGTACAAAGTTTAAATAGACAGTAGTTTGACAGTGCCAGACTTTGGGAATTAATTATTGTGAAACAGTGAAAGCAGTCACAAAGCAAGTTTATTAGTTGCCCTGCAGCACATTTTTAAATTGACACACAGTCAATTATAGGTTGAGGTTTTTTTTTTAAAAAAGATTGAAATTATCAACAACATTAAAAGATTCCTTATTTTTTCCCAAGAACACTTGCTCTGCGCTGCTTTACATTGCTAATTGCATAATCAACATGTTATAATTATTGCTAGAAACTGATCTACACAAGCGGCATGTCACCAGTTCTCCACCAGATGTCACTGAAACTACATTTTTTAACTAAACAGTTTAAATCCCTTCATGCTATCTATCATTTTTAATATTTATGTAATATTTTTCCTTTTTGGAATAAATATAGTTTTCATTATAAATTGTTGCAGAAATAGTTTGTATGTAAGCCTATTTCCGCTCACTTAAATTTGTTACACCACGTACTGTTATAAGGGTTTTTGCAATATATTTAAAGAGGCTATATGGATAAACAAATAAACACCAAAGAGGAAGAAAACTATTCACAAAATAAAAGCAGACGTTTCTTTGTCTATGGAAGTTTTCTGTTTTAAAAGAGAGAGAGAAATTTGGGGAGAGACAATGGTTTATCTGCATACTATCCCTGATGAATTACTAATTATGATTATGAGCATGGCCTTCACTGACATGACTCACCAAGTGCATCCACAAACTGAGTCAAATGATTAATCCAAAAGAAAAGTTTTTGTTTAAATAATGTGTGTGGGTTTATATATATATATGTATATATATATACCTTATACGCACACCTTATCTGTCATCACAGTTTAAAATATGCTTGTATGCCAATACAGTAACAACAATATTAGGAAAGAGCACAATTGCTTGTGACTAAGAAAAAATAAGCGACTTCCGCCGCACTTACATTGGGTTTTAAGGGTGTCCCGGAAGGGTGTCATAGGTCACTTCCTGCCATTCAAACACAGGCGCTGTCCAGCTAAAGACAAACACAGGATGTGACGCATGGCTAGATTTATCAGCAACAGGCAGGCAACAGACACAATGGTGTGTGTTTGTTTCAGTGTAAAATACAGGGAAAAAACAGAACTAACTTCTGTGGCCAAGTAGTCTTCAGTCTCAGTTTGATTAGACTTGATTTGGCTGTAAAGGATTTTCTATGTTGGTTCAGATATTTGTATGTTACCCTTTCAAGTTTTTGGTATTTCACGAATCATTAGTTTCATATCTCAACGTTTCTTTAATATCTTTGGTGCTGTTATGTGAAATCAGTAATGTAATTCATCTCAAAATATATGCAATGAATCCAGCATTATTCACAGCAAATGAAAATACATGAATTCTCTTCATGTTCCACCTGTCCTGCTTTTGTCGGATTCAAGATTCTTATTGTTTAATCTTCAATTAGAACAAGAAAACAATGCGTTGAAGATCGTCAGCTCTTTAATAGGTTAGACTGGGTACTTATTATAACACCTATTAATAATGCATCTGTCTACTCATCTCTCATGGTAAATACAAAAATGATTCTTCATCAGAAACCTTAGCAATGAAGTGTTAATCTCGTCATTATACATCACTATCACTCTATTTGATCACAATCTGTATTGTTGACAGCTGTATATAAATAAAAGTGATTTATTTGGATTGGATTACATGCTTATTATCCTAAATCAGATGTGCAGTCTAAAACTGTCCTGGTGCCATAGGCTGAAACATCTGGGGAAGTAGTCAAAACAATAAGCAGGAACAAATGAAGCCTGCTTCTTAAAAATGATTTCCTTTGGAGGTTATTGACTAAACAGGATGCATCAGTCCGAGTCCTGTTTTGATGCTTGAACGGTCTCCGGGCAATTCCTTCTCCGTTTTCTGAGATGAACTGAATATTTGATAGTATTTTATCCTTAATGACACTGACGGGATGATGCTCGCGCTGATTCTGATGTTGTCCTGTCTGGTCGCCGGCGGGACGGATCGCGTGAGCACGACGTGCACCGCCGAGGCTTGCCTTACGCTGCATCTGCAGGAGAAACATTTTCAACGAGCTTCTGACGACTGTATCAATAACGGCGGCAATTTGGTTACTATGAGAAATGAAGATGAACTCCAGAGCATCAAATCGGCTCTTTTGGCGGCGGGCGAAATCAACACGCGCTCTAAACTCTGGATCGGACTTGCGTTAAAGAAACGACACTGCACTGATTTCACCGAGGAGCTATACGGCTTCAGGTGGACTGCAAACCTGACAGAATCCAAGTATTCCAACTGGAAAAAGACACCTTTGAGCACGTGCACGGAAAAAAGGTGTGTGTCCATTTCACTGGAAGATGGTCTCAAGTGGTCAGATGGCTCGTGCAAAGACAGCGCGTTTTATATGTGTAAATTTCTCTTCAAAGGCATGTGCAAACCAATAGTGCTGGAAGAACCAGGAGATATAATATACAACGTCCCGTTCTTATCTAACCCTCTAACTCCAAATGAAAGGTTAGCTATGTTGCCACATGGGACGTGGGCTGAAGTGCAGAGCGGAGGGGCGGAAGATGCAGGGTACCTTTTCTCAGTTTGTGACAACCAAAACGGGCTTTTTAGCTGGACTAATTCAGAGCGTTTTCACGCACGAGGTGAAAGCTGCAAACGTAAAAACGGAGGCTGTGAGCACCGCTGCTCGGAGACGGCGGAGGCAGGGGTTCGGTGCGAGTGTCGGGAAGGTTATCACCTGATGGATGATAAAGTGAGCTGTGCTCTCAGAAATAACTGCGAAAATGCACCTTGCGAATCGAAGTGCGAACCGACCGCCGCCGGCTATCTGTGCGCATGCGCGGACGGGTTTGATTTAGCCGAAGACCGCGTCAGTTGCGCTGATAGAGACGAATGTCTGCAGCGTATCTGCGGTGAACACAAATGTCGAAACACGCCGGGAAGCTATCTCTGTGAGTGTAAACCCGGCTTCAGGCTTGTCGCTGGGAAATGTGAAGACGTGGACGAATGCACCGAGTTCAGATGCCAGCAGGGCTGTCTCAATTCACAGGGCTCGTTTTCGTGTTACTGTCACGCGGGTTACAGTGCAGCATCAAACGACAGCAGGATATGTGAAGATAAAGATGAATGCGTCAGTATACCGTGTGAAGACATCTGCCTCAATACCATGGGCAGTTTTAAATGTTCGTGTAGGGAAAATTTCGTTTTGACTAAAAATGGCATCAGCTGCGTCCCGGGTCCCACTGAGACGCCACGAAACACTCCGTCTTCCGGTCATGGAGAAGCGTTCAACACTAAACTGAGTCTGGTAGCTGTCACTTCTGGACCTAAAACGGTCAGCCCCCCTACACCTGCTAACGCTAAAACGCACTCTAGCAAACACAAAGAAAGCTTTCTCGTAGGTTCTTGGGTTTTGGTGTGCGTCACAGGCTCGGTTGTCTTACTGACTGTGATCGTCGTGGTGATGGCAGTGTTTGTCGTCTACCGATGGAAACGGGCGAGAACAGCCGCTTTAAAAAATGCCACCGCTGACAACTACTGCTGGGTTTCTTCTGGACTCGACCAAGAGCAGAAGAAATGCAGCATTCAACTGAATGGTTAAATAAAGCCCTAATATGACTGTTCGGTTTCTGTCGGCGTCACAGTCAAATGTTCCGTGATGCTGTTTTTCTCATTGATTACACATATTTTTGTCTGTAAATGTTGGACAAATTAGTGACAATAATAAAAGCACTTAATGGGTATACAGTTTAATTCTTGTAGGATATTTATGTTGTCGTTTTTGCCGTTTGCATGTTTGCTGGTAACTTTATTGCTTTGTTTCACAATTATTTTGCTATGAAAAGATGGGTCCATGTCACATTGTAATAAAAGGGCAGCGTTTGTATAACCTATACACAACCTTGTATAACCTATAACTTTGTATTTCTTTCTGGTAATGGAATAGCCTTATGGTGGGATGTTAGTCTGCAGTAGACACAAATGCAAGGTACACAAACTTAAAAAAAAAATATATATATATATATATATATATATTTAATGGTTTTTAAAGATGTTTCTTCTGCTCATCAAGGCTGAATTCTTAGATAAAAAAAATCCAGACAAATTTTTTATATTGTGAAATATTATTTCCATTTAAAATAACTGTTTTCTGTGTGAATATATTTTAAAATGTAATTTATTCCTGTGATACAAAGCATCATTACTCCAGTCTTCAGTGTCATGATCCTTTCAGAAATAATTTTAATATGCTGTTTTTTTTATTATCAGTGTTGGAAACAGTTGAGCTGCTTTATAGATTTTTTTTAGGATTCTTTGATCATTAAAATATTAAAAAGACAAACATTTATTTAAAATGGATAATAACGTTCAAAACTACTGTTACAGTAGTTTACTGTTTCACTACTGTTCAAAAGTTTGGCATTGACAATTCTAGTAATAAATCAGCATATTAGGATGATTTCTGAAAGGATCGTGCTGAAGACTGAAGTAATGATGCTTTGTATCACAGCAATAAATTACATTTTAAAATATATTCACACAGAAAACAGTTATTTTAAATTGAAATAATATTTTACAATATTACATTTTTTCTGGGTTTTTTATTCTAATAAATGCAGCCTTGACGGTATATATATATATATATATATGTTTATTGGCTGGAGTAAATAAGACAGTATAGCCCATATTGTATGAAAAGTTTAGACACAGTTCACAAACATCACTAAACGTATTCTTGTATATTTTTTTCGTTTTGTTCTCTTTTTGATTCACGATATGCACTATTGTTGTAAAAAGTAAATCTCTGTACATTTTGGTAGAATTACAAAACAAACCCCAAAAAAAGCTTCATTTAACTATTTGTGTCGATCTGCTTTTTGTTGAAGTGGTTTTAACCCTAAACCCATCTGCATGCAACCACTCACTCCGGAGTTTTTCAGGCGGGGTTTCCTTCCTATGTATACTTTTATCTCCGGAATGGGGTTTCAAAAGGTAGAAATATGTACGGCTTTAAACGCCATACCCTCGTGCCTCTTCAGCTGCTGCAGCCTACCTCCTGATATCAAAATAGAATGGATTCTTATAAACAAACGATATTATTCATGGCGATCATTTCATCGTGTGCTGGAATGGTATATAGCTGTGCTTGTTCGAAAAATCTAAAACACTGTGCAAACATTTACCACATGCCAGTGGACTTGAAAGCGGCTGAACAGAATTGCAGAGAACGGGGTGGTCAGTTACTTATCCAGACGAACGCATCACATAAAGTTGTCGGCTATCTCCTTAATAACATGATCGGACACTTTTGGACCGGGCTCGAAGTCTTAAGCGACAAGTGTTTACGGAACACATCACGGATGACGGAATTCACCAACTTTGAGACCGAAGAAACGTCGTGCGTCCCACGCTGCGTGTCTGTCTCCGGCGACGGAACGCTGACGCCGAGACCATGCACGGACAAACTGGATGGATTTTTGTGCGAGGACTCCCAAGGGGATGTTTGCAAAGGAAACGCGGTCGTTTTGGATAATGCGGGGTGTATGTTTGCACCCTGTGAACATAAATGTACTCCTCTGAAAGCCGGATACAGGTGCTCGTGCACGGACCGATTCCGTTCAAACGCACGAGATCCACGCCGCTGTGATTTCTATTGCGCAACGAGAGTTTGTCCCGCGCTGTGTTTGAGAAGCGGCTCCGCGTGTTGGTGCCCGGCTGGTTTTGTTAGAAGCGAGCAAACCTGCGAAGATATCGATGAATGTGAGTCAAATCACGACTGCGCACAAAAGTGCGTAAATACGATAGGATCTTATCAATGTGAGTGCTTCGAGCCGTTCGTCCTCGTTAATGAAACTCAATGCGTTCTTGCTCCTAGTCTATATAATAGTCAAGTATTCACAACACCCGCATCGAATTATATAGCAAGAGGGACACTGTCGACCCCGGGGAAGTATGCTGGACTGATAATATTCCTGGTAGTGGCTGTTTTTGCTTTATTAGTACTTGTGCATTATTTGCGCGGTCGTAAAGTCACTGTACAGGAATGCAATTCAGATTGTAAAGAGTTTCAAGAGAATGTATCTACTGTAAGTAAATAATAACTGCTGCATGAATGTTTTTTATAAAGCTGGTGGTAATGTCTCTGTGTTTGATTACAGTAAACACTTTGTTAAGAATTGCACTTGCTCTAGCTAAAACTGAAATGTTATATATATAACATATTTTATATATATATATATATATATATATTTTTTTTTTTTTTTTTTTTTTTTTTTTTTTTTTCCCATAGCCTTGTTATCCTATATTTCTCTAAGATTTTTCCAACTGAATATATTCAGTGGTATATTGTTTCTGGAGTACATTTCCAAGTTCTATTTATGGATTTTCATTTATGAATTTTACAATGGTTGAGATAAAATCATCTATAACATGTTATTAAAGATGGAAATAGAGTTTCAAATGTCTTTTCATGCGTTTTCACTTAAGCACCTGTGGAACTACCCCTGGTTTCACAGACAAGACTTAACCCTAGTCCTAGACTAAAATGTAAATCTGAGCTGTTTCAACTAAAGGAAACCTGCACTAAACTGATCTTAAAACATGTCAGTGCCTTAAGATGCACGCCAGTGATGCCTTTTTCTAAGGCATTTAATTGAAGTCCTAATTGAACTATGGCCTAATCCTGGTTTAAGCTAAGCCCTGTCTGTAAAACCAGGCCTTACTGTTTAAGGCAGGTCAAAGATGAAGATGCCCCAAAAGATGACCTTCATGAAACATGTCATATTCTTACTGCGTTGCAACACAAGGCGATCAAGGTACACCTTTCGACGTGAGGGTTCCTCCGTTGTTTTCAGTTGTTTGGTTTAATGTCATGGTTTGCATGCATATATACATTTATTATATAATTTTTTACTTTTATTGGAGCACCAAACCCCACCCCTACCCTAAACC
>JAUMHI010000061.1:15391785-15411831 GCA_032359435.1 Enteromius unitaeniatus
CAGGAATAAATTACATTTTAAAATATATTCACACAGAAAACAGTTATTTTAAATTAAAATAATATTTCACAATATTAGGCTACAGTTTTTTCTGCATTTTTAATCTAATAAATGCAGCCTTGATGAGCAGAAGAAATATCTTTAAAAAACATTAAATATCTTACTGTTCTAAAACTTTTGAACGGTAGTGTGTGTATATATATATATATATATATATATATATATATATTCCACTTCAAATGTTAACTATACAGCAGACTATATTTATATACCTTTTGTGCTGTTATGCGTGCTTTTGGCAGTACTGTCTAAAAACCTTGTTTCTGTTTTTATGTTTCTCATAACAGTTTATTACATTAGTACTTTGACCTGTATAATAATTAATCTACACGTCACGAGCCTACATACCTACATCATTTTGCTTTCAGTGGGATACTTTCCAGTTTAGAAAGGATCTGAACTAACAGTTGGAGTAACGATTATTCCATTTATTGTCAAGATCAGCTCGACTGTCTTCTAAGGGAGAGAGAAACACCGGCGGAACTGATTTTCAATGTGCGGCATCAGTGGGTAGGTTTAGCAAGAAATTGTGTGTGTGTGTGTGTGTGTGTGTGTGTGTAAAACTGCAAGCACTATTTTTAAAACAGCAGCATAGCGTCAGTGGTCCTTGGTTTTCAACCGGGAAAGGTAGACCAGTGACGCGAATGACGCATTTTTCATCATCATCTTGCTCGTCGTACGTTCAGACAGCATCGCTATGTTGCGCGAGCCTTATTCTGATATGCCGAAGACATTTGAATAATGCATAATAATGCGTGCTGGATATGCGATACACGCGTGCCAGAAAAGACTGTTTTGGTATTTGGGAACTGATATGGGGATTCACTGGTCATCATGTTCTGCGCGTCTGCGAGGAGATTCTGCAGGGCTGAAAATCCATGATGCAATCCCAACAGATTTCATATTTTCACGTTTTACCTAGCTTTTTGTCGTTGTCATCATAATTTCAGAGCATTGTGACCCGATGAATTGTATTCAGTGAAAGATGTTTCATCATGGTGATAAAGAAGGCAAGAAATCTGCGTTTGGACATCCTGTCTACGGCCAGATTGTTCTCTCGATTATCCTCCTCCTCCTCCTCCCTTCTTTTCTGGTCACCGCCTTCCCGGTTAACACAGTAGGTAAGAGATCTGCATAAAAACTGCAATTATATAATTTATACGAATATGTGGAATACGCGGGGCTTAATTGTTTTGTGGCTGCGCGCTGAAATTTGCTGAAGAACCAAATCATCTTCAGTGAAGGTCCTGTTCTAATAGTTCCTCCGTGACATGACGGTGCTGCTTTACAGCTGCATGTTGAATATAGAATAACCTTTGATCATGACTAAGCAGAGCATTAAAAACAAGCAAGAACCATACTCATAAAATTCCAGACATCATCTAGGCCCTAAACACCCCCGGCTATAACAATATTTTATGAAGGTGGCACTATATGTAGCACTGAGTAGAAGTGTTTTGATGTAGAATGAAAATGCCATATTGAGTGTGATGAGTTGTAACAGTTTCACCCAACAGAAATGGGCTACGGGTGACATCACTATCATGCGCTCATCACCCTCCTGAGGTGATAGTAGTTGCAAGATAAAATGTAAAAATAGAAAGAATAACGATAAAGCATTTTGAAGAAAGGAAAAATATACATTTGGTTAAGTTACTGAACTTGTATCATCTGTATAAGCAGAATCGCTATTACAGGCAGGAATAAATAATATTAATAATACTTATATTATAACTTTTAAAGTGTTACTCCACCCCAACATGTTGGATGAAATGATATTTTGGATGAAAACCGGGAGGCTTGTGTCTGTCCCATAGTCTGCCAAGTAATGAAAACTTACAAGGCCTCCAAAAAAGTATGAAAGCCATCTGAACAGTAGATGGTTCAATCAGTGAAATTTTATCAAGAATAAAGTCGTTTTTTTATTTTCTTTGCATATAAAAAGTATTCTCCTAGCATCATAATATTACGGTTGAACCACTGATGGCAGATGGAGCATTCAGACGATGTCTTTCATACTTTTCTGCACCTTGTGACAGTCACAAGCCTCCTGGTTTTCGTCCAAAATATCTTTATTGTGTTCTGATGATGAACGAAGCTTTTGCAAGTTTTGAACGACATGGTAGTAAGTGATTAACGACAAAATGCAGTAACTTTCTTTGCATTTCTGCCTATGTTTCTAAAATCACTTAAATTTTATTTAATGCAGTCACCAAAATGCGATGTCTGTTTAAATTAGTTTTAATTATGAACAAACTACAGATACCCGTTCATACACTGATATTGGCACAACCTTAAAATGTATGATTTTGCTCTTCACACTTTCAGTGGAGCAGTTCTGCAAGGATCCTGGTGTTCTTGAGCATGGAATCAGAACTCCTAGCAGCGGTGTGTTCTTTGAAAACTCAGTGGCCAGGTTCTCTTGTGTGGATGGTTATAGTTTAAAGGGGCCAGCCAAGATTATCTGCACGCGCTTCCATAATGGATCGGTAGGCTGGAAACCAAGCCTTAAACCAGTGTGCCTTTCAGAAGGTGAGCCTACAAGGTCTTAACCTTTTAGCCATCAGCGTCCTATTAACATTAAATTCCAATATAAATCTTTTTAGCAGGCTCCTCCCCACAGTAGACGATGTCAAGCATCATTTTACCAAATTCACTACAATATGTTTTCTAATCTTGATTAAATGTATATTTTTGAAAAGGTCTGAGTCTGAGGGTTCCTTATTTGGTGCTTATTAGAAATGCATAAATTAGCGACAAAGAACTGCATCAAAAACAAAAGTCAACTTCAAAATTTTAGATAACTTATTGGTAACACTTTAGAATATGTAACATTTATTTACTATTAACTACCATTTTTTCCTCAATAAATTCCTCATTTGCTGCTTCGGCAATAATCTGTTGGTTGTCTTCATTCCAAACCATTTATGAACCGTTTAAGTTTGGATCCATTTTAACTTGTTTAAATAATCGTATGACTGTGTCGCAGCATTTTTTATGTAGCTCCTCTATCTTTCAAAGACTGTCTTCCTCCATTCATCGAGGATGCTGATGTCACAAATAAGACGTACCGGCCTGGTGACAGCCTTATTATTAGCTGTCATGAGGGATTTCAGATCCGATACCCTGACACAGAAACTATGGAATCAGTCTGCCAGGCAGATGGGACATGGGATAATCAGCCAACCTGTCAAGGTTTGACGCAAGCCATTTTTCGCCAATTATTCAAAACAAATCGGCTCTGTAACTGACTCTGATTCAATAAACACCACACTCTTGAAGATAGTTTACATTTGGAAAGGGTTTCATGCACTGTCCTCTGTCTCCACAGGCTGCCTCCGGCCGTTGATACCTCCACACAGTTACATGAACATCTCAGAAACTGAGTTCTCTGTGCCTGTTGGGACTGTGGTCCACTACCAGTGTTTTCCTGGTTACAAGTTGGAGGGACCTGAACTTCTGGAATGCATGTATAACCTCATCTGGTCGAACACGCCACCCCGGTGCCTTGATGTTGAGGGTGAATACAAGTATAATTTAGCGCCTTTAAGTTACCCGTTCAAAAGAAGTCATAATTATGTTCAGTTTTGATTTGTTTTGTTTTGTTCAATTCAATCATGACAACTCTTGGAAGATTAACTCATTTAACTCTCTGAAAAATCATCAGTTATATTAAAAACCTGAATAACATTATCTGTAACTCTCCAATTTAGACTTTCTACTAATAGTAAGTAACTTAGCAACTACATGTCAACTAGCAGTCATTGGAGCATTAACTTCTAACACCTTATTTTGATAGAGTGGCGGTTTTAGGCATGGGTGAACAGGGAAGCCACCGTCAAGTTCACTTTTGTTCACTTATTGCTACATAATTTTCATATCTGACAATTACATATGGATAATACGTTTTGGGATCATTATTTTTTGGCAGCGGCTATTTACACCAAGTGCACATAGCATTTTCCGATATTTATACCAGTTATTGCAATTGACAGTATTGAAGTGCACTATAAAACAGAATGCAACCTATTGAGTGTAAATGTTCATTTTAATTCAGATTATTAAATAGATGCCATTGTTGACACCTTTACAACATACTTTGAGAAATGTTGCAAGTATGTCAGCTTATGTTACTAACCCTAACCTACCCCTAAGCTGCAAATTAATGAGAATTAGTTGATAAGTAGATACAAAGTTACTTCTAGTTCGTAGAATGTCTAAAGTTGACTATCAAAATAAAGTGTAACCATATTATTTTCTACTTGTAGCTTATGGTTTATAGTTTATAGACTTCTCTTAATGAAAAAAAAAAAGTAAATATAAATATTTGTAATATACTCACATAAGTAAATATTTTAAATATTTGAAATGTACTCACATAATCTGCAATAATGTAAACAGAATATTAAGTAATCATGTCATTTAGAAATGTGTAAACAAATACTGGGACAAATATTCAAATGTGATCTGAAACTCAGGAAGAGGAAATGAGCCATCTGATTAAGATGTCTTTTTCTGTGTCTCTGATGTTTTATAGCATGCTCTTTACCCCCAATGATCGAACATGGAGATTACGTGTGCCACCCACAGCCATGTGACCGCTACATTCATGGGACGGTCGTAGAATACTACTGTTATCCTGGCTACTCTTTAGCGAATGACTACAAGTACATCACCTGCCAATACGGACAATGGTTTCCACAAATGCAGTTTTACTGCATCAAAGACGGTAACTTTGCCTGCATTCATTTGTGAGTTTTGAAAAAGATACCCCAGTTAAATATGCATATACTATTTAATTTTACATATAATATGTATTAATTAATGATATTTTCTGGTATCACATAATGAACCTATAAATATTGACCTATTTACTGACCTTATTTATTTTTTGCACACTCATGGTGTGTATCTCTCTCTCTCGCTCCCTCTCTATACACAAACACACACCATTAAATAGATGTTTGTAATATTATTATAACATCATATTCTCCTAAACTTTCTGTTCATTAAAAATCCTGAATACAGTGCATCACAAAAATATTAAACTGTTAATATTTTGTAAACTTAGCAATGATAATAATTAAGCAACAAATCAGCATTTTAGATTGATTTCTGAAGGATCTAGTGACACTGAAGACTTGAGCCAGGGCTGATGAAAATTCAGCTTTGTATCACAGAAATATATTACATAACACATATTCAGGTAAAAAATAGTTGCTTGATTTTCTAATAATACTTCACATTACTGGTTTCACTTTTTGGATTAAACGCATGTAGCCTTGTGGAGCTTAAGAGACTTTCAAAAAAACTGATAGGCCTAAATCTCAAAAAACATATCTTTTATCTGATTCTTTCGTGTTAGAACACCAACGATTTATATATCCGATCTGAAACAGAATGTTAAACTTTACAAGTTAAAGGTACCGTATGTAAGAAATGTATTGTAATAATCATAAAATGTCTCTGTTATGTTTAACAGACATTAGGAAAACATGTTAATTAAAAGTACTCATATCGCTGACAGCAGCAGTACAGCCTGGATATTCTCATTTAAAAGCGCAGTTGCAGCCCTCAACTGATGTTTATGTTGTCATGTTTTGTTTTGGTCTGAAGCTCCACCCTCCATCTATCTCCCAATCACAAAGTCAGTAGTGTTTCATTATTTAAATTTTCATTTATTTTAGTCTTTTCTATCCAGGTTGCCTGCTTGGCAGAAAAAAACATTTCATTTCATTTCATTCTTTGTCATATGTGTATATTCCTGTTGGTGTTGTCAATCATGGCAACCTGAGTGTGCGTCAGGTTTGAGAAGGAGGGGCCGGGTGAAAAACCCCTCTCCAGTATTTTGAATTTGGACTGCAATACCTAGTTCAACCACTCATTGTCAATCCTACATACAGTACCTTTAACAAACAGAGCTTTATTCCCATAGATACAACCTGGCCTGGTTTTCAAGACTCTCTACTAACCACGTGGAAAGTAGTGGCTTGTACGGCCACCAGTGTGCTGCTAGCTCTGCTCATGGTGATCACAGGCAAAATGTTCCACTTCAAATGCAAATCCCAGCAAAGTCCAAGGTACTGCCGACGCTAGAATCACACAGTGTAGTCTGATCTACCCTTACCTTACACATTAACAGGTTGCTCCAGCCCAAAAGTAACATTTTGTCATTAATCACTTACCCACATGTTGCTCCAACCCCATAAATGCTTTAAACACTGGTTTCCTCCAAAATATATGAATTTGTGTTCAGAAGACAAACAAAGCATTTATGGATTTGGAATAACATGGGGGTAAGTGATTACTAACACAATTTTCATTCTGGGGTGGAGTAACCTTTTAAAACACATTTCCTTCTCTTTCAGTGAAGAGCAAGATGAAAGCCGAGATCCTAACATCTTGGTTGTAGATGGTGTTGCTGTGCCACTTCCCTCTTATGAAGAGGCTGTTAGTGGTACCTACTGTCAGCCCCCAAATGATCTGCCCCCTGCTGGTCTGGGGAGCTCACAGCATTCAGAAGAACAAAACCCACCTTCATATCCCGGGCATACAGGGAGTCAAAATAGTGTGCCGTTGGACACTGGTGAGGCTGAGACTTGTGATAGCATCTCGGACACATCAGACTGTCTTCAAGGCGTACACCCATCTTCTTCCCATGCTGGTGGGCTCAATAACATGTCTGAGAAAACCAATGCCATCACCTCTATGGAGGAGACCGCCTCCACAAGCCCCAGCATAGACATTGCAGATGGTAAGGCTGTAGGCTGCTGCCACCTAGTGGTTGGCTGTTTTACTATATTATTTGTAGCATGTTTGAATTCACTTTGAGACACTTACCGATGTATTGCTTTGCACTTTCCAGAAATTCCTCTCGTGGAGGAGGGTGAAGCGGACTGCTGATTGTTACCTTTAACTGAAACTGGGACACTTGATATTGTTTCACTCCACTGTTGGTTATTTCATTGCTCATTTTTGATTTTGTTTAATAACATGGCGCAGGCCAAATTACTGCTCATAAGCAATTATTGCACACTTATATTTAATGAAGAGCACACCAGGGAAGGATAGGCAATAAAAATAATAATCAAAAACTAAATAAATTCGCATTTCCTGCTCATGAAGCAACTATGCATTAGACCACTGCATATTGTTCATTTAACTTCCCCACAATGCATAGCATCTAAGTTTTAGAAATTATTTTTCTTGTGATGTTTACTTGGCAACCGCGCTGCGTTCTGGCCAGCTTTCAAATGGTATGGACTGTAACAATGATGAATATTTCTTAAATAAATGAAATGTTAACTTTACCTTTGAGTTTAATTTGATTTAAGCTCAGTGCATTCATCCAGGGGCTTGTTTCATAAAACAAGTTTAACAAATAAGTCAGGCTTATTTCAGTTAAGTCAGATTAACTAGCTGAGAAAAAATACTGCTAACATGGGCACATAGAAGTAGCATTTACATTTAAATTAAATTGAAATTTCTTTATGTTTCAGGTAGTTTTTTTTATTGCGTAAGTATTGTTTATGATATCCTTTTTTTAGTTTTTCATCATATTTTATTATACTAAAACTAGACGCATAAATCAATAATGATTAATTATATAGTTGTATTGTTATTTTGGAAATTCATGCGTATTATTATGTCCACTAGGTGTCACACATGAGTTTGTTTTCATTGACAAGCTTCAGAATTGTTAATAACTAATTATTAACATAAGTTTTTAACAGAATAAGTTCTAAATTTCCTAATTTCACATATATATATACACACGCTAAAGCCTACATATACACTCATTTTAAAACTTAATAATATAATATTAAAGTATAATTAAATCAAACTTGTAATTGCAGCCTATTTTATATGGCATGGTATTTGGATTGTTGAATACATTTATAATACTGAGAGCCTTGCAGGGAAAAAAAATAAATTAAGTTTTTTAAGGTCTTTTCTATTATTATTTGAGACGGGAGTTTTATACAGTGCCAGAAGTTTAGCGAATAAAAAAACAAAAAGAACATTTAACAAAAATATGATAGTTTTACAAACATTGTTGATATTACATCGCTATTTAGTATATTATTAAGTGTATG
The DNA here is from genome assembly GCA_032359435.1 of Enteromius unitaeniatus. Classification (NCBI taxonomy): domain Eukaryota; kingdom Metazoa; phylum Chordata; class Actinopteri; order Cypriniformes; family Cyprinidae; genus Enteromius; species Enteromius unitaeniatus. Next base: position 15,399,942 of record JAUMHI010000061.1, read on the forward strand.
GTATAATGTTATGAAATGACATACGCGCGCACTAAACTAAGAGCGGGGCAGGCGCGAGTACGCACGCACGCACCGCATATGCAGACATACTGTACACACACGGTTAATAGCAAACACACTCCTTCACTCTTAGGCACATGGCAAAAATGCCGAGAGAGCCGGATTCGCTCAGTCATCATCTTGAAAAATGCCCTGAGGAAAGATTCCTGACCAAGAGGACCGAATGGCTCCAAGGACCCTTCAGACTCTTTATTATAATAATTTACTTCTCTTATCTGAGATATACTTTAGCACATCCTCAGTGTTTGGACTACCAGCCACCTTTCAAACCCCCTTACCACCTTGAGTTTTGCAGGCACTATGAGAAATTTGGTTGCTGTGACCAAAAAGCAGACAACAGTATTGCAATGAGATACTGGGACATAATGGACCTGATTGGTGATGAGGAATATGCAGTGTGCGGTGATTTGTTAAAAGATATTATGTGCCAGGTATGTATGGTCCTTTATCAAAAAAAAAAAAAAAAGAAGAAGTAAAAAGTAGTAAACTGCATTTTTTTTCATGTGCTTGACTATTTGTGTTTTAACATGTTGTTTTTAAAATGCTGTAAAATGTTTTGTTTTGCACTTTCTTATTTACATTCATTAATATTCCACAATGTAATGTAATTATTTATATGGATATATGGTTCAATTATTCATAATAGTTTGGAGGAGTTTGTTTTTGACAGCAGAATAGAGTCAACATGACTTATATATTAGTACATTTAAATGGTTAAATGATTTCTGTTTTTATCAGATGATGTCATTCACTGATGTACATTTGCAGAAATTCACAGTAACTTTGTTTATCAGTGGTAAGACTATTATTGCACATACATTTGATTAGATGTGAGAGCTTTTAAAACAAACTTCAAATCGTATAAGGTTAGTTGGTCTTATAAGATTATATAGTGTGTTTGTGCTGCAGATTAATTATATCAAATGTCTTTTAAAATGTACATTTTGAAGTGATTGTACATATTTTTCACATAATTTCAATCTATATTATAGAGCAGGTCTGATTTCTGAACCCAGGTTGAGTCAGAGTTTAGATCTAACCAGCTCCAAATAACCTGGCTATAAGATTTGAGTGAGTTTGAAGACGTTGATTGACAGATGTGTTTAATTAGGGCTGAGGTCAAAGCTTGAAGTAGGAAAAAGGAAAAGTGTGGGTACTTTCCCCATACTGTCCCGCAAGGTTGTCAGGTTTTCACATCAAAACCTGCCCACAACACTAGGCAAATTTAAGGATGGCCCATGGGGGACATGTTTTTTTGGCAGGTTTACCCTGGTAAAAGTCACAGTCCAGGGCTAAATATCATGTTATTATCATAGCTTTAACACGCAGACATTAAAAAACAACAGGGTGGCAACAGTGTTAATGTAGGGACTTGGCAACACTGCCCCTGAGGTCGACCAACACCACTGGGATTCATTCACTGGTATAATTGGTTGAGAAGACAGGTGACCCCTCTGGGTAGTGTGATTACAGTGGCATTTCTAATCACCCAGTACAGTACACAGTACACACCAAAAAGTACAGGTAAGCTTAAGATTAAAGAAGTGCTGGTACTGCAGCGGTCCACTTGAAGCACTGGCTGAAGCTAAACTCTGCAGGACAATGGCCCTCCACCCCTGCTAAAGCAGATCTGAATCAAGATTGGTGACTCTGGCCCTCGAGATCCATTTTCCTGCTTTTCAGGAGTTTAGCTCCAACCCTAATTGTTTTGGTAAATCTTCGAAAGTGAGTTAAATCAGGGTTGGAGCTATACTCTGCAGGAAAGAAATCTCAAGTTGTCTAATCTGAACAATTCAGACAATATAAACATGCCTTTCTTTGGGTTGATGAAGACTGGTTTTGTATCAGTGTATTGCTCTTTTGCATCAGTGTAGCACACACAGTCTAAAGACACAACAACACAGAGCAGATCATATGCAAGCGTCAGCACAGACCACAAAACTTATTTACACTGATGTACTACTCAACCCTGGATTCGGTCTTGGCTGCATTTCCGTCCAAGTGATGATCTGGAGTCTTGGAGTCAGGCCATATGTGCCATTTACACAGAGACGTCCTGGCCAGGATTTTTATTGCCTAAGACATCCAAATTAGTTTGACAAATAGCATGCAGGCATTGTCCATAGTCAACCAACTGTGGCCCTTGAGATCTCCAAAGAACGATCAAAGCAGTCAAGAAGTACTTGAGTACTACAATGACTGGAACTGCTCTACAGCAGTGTTTCTCAACTCTGGTCTTGGGTGCCCCCCCAATATTGCACATTTTGTGTCTGTCCCTCCAATCAAACACATCTGATTTAAATCATGAGCACAACTCCAGGACCTGAAATAGGTGTGCCAGATAAGGGACATTTGGAGTCTTGACTCCAAGTATGACAATACGAACAAACGTGTGTGCGCATTTACATTGCTTTGATCGTTCTTTGTAGAGCTCACCTTCTCAAATTGGTCGACTATGTACCTGCATGCTATTGGTCAAACTAATTTGGATGTTTTAGGCAATATAAAAATTCTGGCCAGGACGTCTCTGTATAAATGGCACGTAAGGCTACCCTAGAAGTGGGCCCCTGTTATAGACTAAAACATTGTGGGTGGGGACGTTTGACTTGAACCAGTAAGCTTGTAAGTAAGAAAATGTAGTTAATTGTAAGACTTGTATTGCTCTTTTGCAGGAGTGTTCTCCATACGCCGCACACTTGTTTGATGCTGAAGACCCGTACACTCCAGTGCGGCACCTGCCAGGAATGTGCTTCACTTACTGCTCAGAATTTCACAGCAAGTGCCATTCTGTGGTCAAGTACCTAACCAACAGCCAGACACTCCTGCAGACGAGCGAGAAGGACCGCTCGCATTTCTGCAACCTCATCAACCTCCCTGACCAGGACTATTGCTACCCCAACGTCCTAAGGAACAATGACCTGTACAGCAATCTGGGCAAAGTGGTGGAGGACACCAAAGGATGCCTGCAGCTCTGCTTGATGGAAGTGGCCAATGGGCTAAGGAACCCTGTGCTGATGGTTCATAGTGGAGATGATACCCACCGCATGTTCGTGGCAGAGCAGATAGGCTTCGTATGGGTGTATCTGAAAGATGGCAACCGCTTAGAACAACCCTTCCTGGACATTAGCGGAGAAGTATTGACCACACAGTGGCTGGGAGATGAAAGAGGTTTCCTGGGCCTCGCTTTCCATCCAAAGTACAGAAATAATGGGCGCTTCTTCATCTACTACTCCATTTTGATCAGCGGCAAGCTGGAGAAAATTCGCATCAGCGAGATGAAGGTTTCGGCTCATGACATGAACGTGGCAGACCCCTACTCAGAAAGGTTAATAGGTTTGATCTATGTTGTTGTGCATGTGCTGTCAAAATACACTTGTCAAAGAAACAGTTCACCTATGAAAATTCTCATTTGTTTTTTATGTGCACACTGTTATTTTTTCAGTGAAACCAAAAATCTTCATGCATCTTAATTTTCAATGTCAGTCAAGTCCCAAAAATGCTTTAGATTTTATGTCAAGCTGCATGTGAAACCTAAACTCTGCATGATTTTCTCATGCTCTTCCTCTTTTGCCGTGATTTTGTGTATTTATTCATGCTCTTTTAACTTAAAACTAGTGCATGCTGATGACATTTCATTCTTCTATGCTGTAGTAACGTGCATTGTAACATACAACTTAAGCGTCATTACTGTAGAGTCTATATGTCTCTCCCCAAGTTTATTAAATCCATGTCACACAGTATATGATCTGAAATGATCTTGCTAAAATTGTGCAGCGTGTAGAAGGCTTAATGACATTATCGAACCTCATTGGTTCTTTCAAATCGCATTACCAAAAGTTACCGAAATCCAAACTCTATTGTTTCTATAGTTATAGTCTATAGTTTATTGCGGTACAGACTTTTTAATGCTTTTTTTATGGTTTGGAATAGGCTATTTGGGTAGCACTTTATTTTAGAGTCCTGCTACTCAAGTACATACTAAATTACAATTACTAGGTAATAACTAGGTGCTAACCTTACACCTACCCCTAAACATAATCAGACACCATGCAACCGGCAACCAGCAATTTTATGTGTCTTCTGCTCAGTTTATTCATAATTTCTGTAAACAAATCTATGTCTACAGAGTTCTTCTTGAGATTGAGGAGCCTGCAGCAAACCATAATGGTGGGCAGCTTCTGTTTGGTCTAGATGGATATCTGTACATCTTTACAGGGGACGGTGGAAAAGCAGGAGACCCTTTTGGAAAGTTTGGAAATTCCCAAAACAGGTAAGCACATATTTTAAACATTTCATAGTAATTGGTGTAGAATTAAGAGTATGAGTGTCATAAATCATCCGTAATGTTTTGATGGAACTCCAATTACTCCCTCTTGGACATTTTCATCACAAAAGCTTTCCCTGCTATGGAAATATGTTTCAGATCGGCACTGTTAGGAAAAGTGCTTCGGATTGATGTGGATGGTAGCAGTAGAGATGGGAAGCCCTATAAGATTCCTACAGACAATCCCTTTCTCAAAGAGCCTGATGCAAAGCCAGAAGTCTATGCCTATGGTGTGAGGAATATGTGGCGCTGCTCCGTGGATCGAGGGAATCCGCTCACTGGTTACGGGAGAGGAAGAATATTCTGTGGTGATGTGGGTCAAAATCGATACGAGGAGGTTGACATCATTGTGAAGGGAGGAAACTATGGATGGAGGGCCAAAGAAGGCTTTGAATGCTTTGATATGAAATTATGCCAGAACTCTTCTCTAGGTGAGCTGGACCATATAATAATAACACACACATTTGGGTCAGAGAAAACGACAGATCAAGTGGAGCATTCCAGAAATTTTTACTGCTCAGTGAAACTGGTCACTGGCGAACTTCATACCAATGGCCAGTCAATAAATTTGTGCTCCCAGTTTCTGGGGATTGTTCATTTTGGGCATTTCAAATAATCAGTTTAACTTTAAGTATGCAATAAACAAACTCCTTCACACATTGTTTTAATTACAGAAATCCTGTTGTAGCCCACAAACTATTTTTATTCTATGTTTTGTTTTTATAGATGACATTTTGCCAATATTTGCTTATGGACACCATGTTGGCAAATCCGTAACTGGAGGTTATGTGTACAGAGGATGCGAATCACCCAACCTCAATGGTCTTTATATTTTTGGAGACTTTATGAGCGGGTATGGACAACTAAAACGTCTTTCATGCACAATCAACTCTCAATTAGAGATGTAAAATGAGAGTCATTTTTAGGTCAGTCGGTCACTACTTTTGGTCTTAAAATATGTCTGGGAGCAATGACAATTCAAGCTTTTGTTCCTATTCAGACGATTAATGGCTCTGGAGGAGGATAAGAAATCTGGGAGTTGGAAGGAAAAGAATGTGTGCATGGGTGACACTAAAACCTGCTCTTTTCCTGGCCTTATAAATCATCACCACAAGTTCATCATCTCATTTGCAGAGGATGAAGCGGGTGGGTTTGTGCACAGTACAATAAAATAAATACTTAATGCAATTATGTGACTGAAAAATATTCATACTATAATGTTTATTCCCCACCCCCCCAAAGGTGAACTTTATTTTTTGGCAACCTCCTACCCAAGCGCATTATCTCCCTTTGGCACGCTTTACAAATTTGTGGATCCATCTAGGTAAGTATATATTACTACATTTGGATACATTTTCTACTCAGTCTTAATATGCACAGTAAAAATCAGATGACAAAATGTTTCTTTGCCTAATATGTCTATACTGTATAACCAATGATGGGTAAGATTCCCCATTAAAAGAGTTTAAAAAATGTAACAGATAAGTCTCAGTTAATACGTCATGCTGGGAAACCGAAGCACTACACGTGTCAGTTTAAGCTTCAATTGGTCTATATTCCTTTGGAAACTTGGAATCTGTTACACATGCTTCCACCAAAATGGTTTCCATCCAGACTTCTGGAAATCTTCTATCTACCACAGGTCATAAATACTTATAAGCAATAGCTCAATGATTTGTTCGTGTCATTCTGTGAGATACTGTTGGGGGTCTAATGATGTGCGAAAATGCCGATTTCACTATATTGTATTTTACTTCACTGCTTCTAAAATACAGTAAAGAGTAAAATGAACAGAGAATTAAATAGGGACTGAAATAACAATATAAAGAACCAAATATAATCTTATTGATGTTTTAAACAATTAACTGATGGTAAATCAAGAGTCATCCTGCTGGAACTGGCACGACTACATGGGATTATCAGCACATCTGTAATCAATCTCACTAATACTGTCACGAAGGAGATGCAAGAAGACGTTCGGATTCAAATGCGAGTTGTTTATTGAAAACAGAGTGAGACAAGCGGAGTCGATCAGAGTCGATCAGGAGCATACAGGCGTGACGTAGACACAGAGAGAGAGTAGTCAGAGTCCAGGCGTAGGTCAAAACACAACAAACACAATCAAACAGGGCAAAACAAAGGCGGTGGTCAAAAACAGGCGAAGTCGGTAAACTACAGATCAGAACACGAGAACACGGGGTGGCAAAACGACAGGTTGACAGTGCTAATGGACCGTGGAGACGTACAAACACATCCGGGTTTTATACATGTGAAAGTAGGTCAAGGGGTGGAGCAAACAATGAAGTATCTAGACAACAAACGAGTGGGCTGGCACTTCCAGCTGTTCTGTATTCTTTTATTCCTCCTTAAATATCCAAGTGGGGAAAAAAACATTACTAATAGGAGCAGAAGAAGGTCGTTGCGCTCACAAACACACACAGCCTTGTGTTTATGGCATAATTCTGAAGCCATTTTAAATTTCTTTTTACCTCACGCCACTAAAGGAATCCTAAAATTTTTTTTAAGTTAATAAAGTTATTTCCTCTGCATTTCTCTATTTACAGGAGGGCACCTCCAGGAAAATGCAAATACAAGCCACTTCCAGTAAAGGTCAGAGGAAAGAAAGTGCCATTTGCACCTAGAGAATGTAAGCATATATATTTCAGTTAATCTATTTCAAAAGTTTACATTTAATTCAATGCCACTTGCTGTTTCTTTCTAAATGTTTGTGGAATTGTCTTTTTTTTCTATTTATTATTATTTTATCAAAGAAAATCAATTGCATTGTACCCAAATTGCCTAAACATATATGTAATTGTTTTTTTGTTGTTGTTTTTAAGTGACTGTGCTTGGCATAAATGAAACACCTACAAGATCACCACTGGAAAAGATCTTACTCCCTACTAAACCACCAGGCACACGCCAGCCCACAAGGGCCAAACCCATCACATCTGCATCGAAGAAAAAAATCACAGGCAAAACCACTACAGCGAAGTTGAGTCAAGAAAAGTTAAAGAAGACAACTCAGGGAAAGGAGACGCAAATAAACACGAGCACAAAAACACTTAAGAAGGTTCCTCTTAAAAAGAAGTCATTGTTACAAACCAAGAAGGACACAGGAAAACCATCTCACAAGCCCAAACTGTCCATAAAAGGAGCTCCGGAAAAGAAGAAAACCAAACCAAAAAAACCAAAAGATGTGACAAAGCCCAAGGCCTGGCTACAAAAGACTGCAAAGTCTAAAAAAGAGGTGAAGAAACCCGTTAAGAGCAAACCTAAGGTGACCGTTTCTAACAAGAATCAGGACAACAGCAAAAAGGGGAAAACTGTTTAAATGAGCCATGCGTGTGATGTAGTAATTAGATGGTAGTAATGTAGAGAATTCATAGAGATCCTTTTCAAACAATGTATCAACTGAACTGAAGTTTTGAGGTCAGTCAGATGTGTGATATGAAAGACCACAGAGAAAACCACAACAGTCCTGGGCCAACAGTTGATTTGGTTTAACAAGCGACACAGAAGCATTCTTCAAATGTTGGACTTATTTTTGGAATGCGGTAAAGTAATTAGTTTGGGGCGATGATCTTTATTTTAGACCAAAACTAAAATTAAAAGGAGAAATTCTAAATAAAAAAAAACTAAAAATGCTTTTGAAAGACTGTCTTAAACATAACTCTTTGAAACTAAAATACATAAAATGTGCCAATTTTATGACAAGTCCAAAGTCCAAAATACACATTTTTGACATGTAAACCCAAAGTGGCACTGCTTTTCCTTTAATAGACACAGACTGAAAGCGAACTTATATATACCATACTGCACAAGTCTTTCTTGGTGCAAGTAAATATGTTTTATTCACATTTTTTTTATTCACATGCAGATCCAAGTCTATTTGATGGTGTAAATGAGGTATTACTTAGTACACGCTTAGTGTTTGTAGTGCTAGGTCATGTAAAAAAGTTGTTTTGCTGTATTAAAAGACTTTTTTTATATACTTCTGCTATTGTACATGCACATATTTGCATATAATTCCAAAAGTTAAATGGAATTTGAAAACTTTTAACGCTAAACAGCTGAGATTTTGTGAACTGTTATTCCATATAACATTTAATAAAAGATTTGAGCTTTTAAGTGAACATGTGATTTGCCCTTTTTATGATAAAGTTAACCAAAGTGCCAAGGAAATAGATTTTTCAACACTTCTTCAATGTTTAATGGGTTCATGGAAAATAAAATTATACATTTGACCTCTTTCATATTTTAAAAGTGTGAACTTCATCACTGTGTGGTATGTCAAAAAATCTGTCATCATTTATCTGACAACATCCTGCCAAAGCAAAAACTATTCCATCATTCAGGATTCTTATCATTGTCTTATGTTTTTTGCTTTTAGGTAAGCTTCATCACAGCCATGCATTTCATGAACTATCTGAACTATGCATCTTACATATTTGCTATCAGCAATTTTATATAAATGCATAATCTGACTTCATAATTTGCAATTTTGACTTTATAACTCGCAATTATTACTTCATATCTCACAATTCTGACATTATAACTCGGAATTATGACTTCATAACTCCCATTTCTGACTTTATAACTCATTATTGTGAGTTTATATCTCACAATTCTGAAAAAAAAAAGTCAGAATTTAGATAAAAAGTCACAATAACCTGTTTTTATTCAGTGGTGAAAACGGGCTTCCATACACTTGGACACTGAATATGATGACAATGAATGCAACACGAGGATCACAAACAATGTAAAAAAAAACAAAAAACACATTAAATGCATTGCTTTTGCTTTAATAGACAGACAGAAAGCAAACATTAATATTATTTTTAATGCAGATCCAAACCAAGTTTAAATGTGCTTTTAAATAAGCATGAGATTTGCCATTTCTCATGATAAGGTTACCCATTAAGTGCAGAAAAATAGATTTTTCAATACTTTCTATAACATTTAATATTAAGTGATACACAAATTTTGCGAGCTTAAAAGGTGTTACCTGACAACATCTTGTCAAAGTGAAAACCAATCCATCGTTCAGGATTCTTATTAGTTTTCAGGTAAGCTTCATCACAGCATTAAAGCAGAAGCCATGCATTCCATCTGAACTATGCATCATACATATTTGCAAACAGCAATTTTATATAAATGCATATATTTGCCTATAGATACTGTATTTGCAACGTATTGCACAACACTGATGCGTCTAACAGTCCTACTGTATATATGATGAAGGTGATTAAGAATAGAAATGTATGGCACCATAGTATTTGAGGTCAAATTAGAAGTTTCAATCTAAACATTTTCAACATACAAAAACTGGTATGTTTTATGTTATTTTAATGTTTTATATTAATTTTGTAGTGGAAACAGTTTTACAGTTTACTGTATTTATTTGTTGAATTAGGTAAACAGAATAAATAATCAAGATTTATACCTGTAATGCTTATATCCTGGAATCTTACATGTTATATATCTTTTTACACACTTGAAAAATTTCAAATTCTGCCCTCAAATTTTGTGTTATTCATGATATATAAACTATAACATTTTATAGATTGTGTAATTTTCAGCTGCACTGGGAAGCTGCTGATGATGAACATAACTGGGGGATCACAAACAATGTTAAAAACATTAAAGGTCTATATTCTCACCTACAGTGCTTTACAGTATCCTGCAATTAAATCACAGGTTATGGGCATACCATTACGAATGCTTCTGAGGACATGCTGGAACTGGATTATATATTTGCATTCACAGAGAGCAGTAACAACTAGGTTTCAAAAAGCCACCGCACGACATGTGTTTGACAGAAATCCTAAGGACTTGACTAGGAGATTGCCTAAAGGTGATGATTTGTCAGACCGGTGAAAAGATCAGTGAGGTTCACTTTTATGCAATTCTTGCACCTTGAGAGATTTCTTTAAATGTGGCCCCCAGATCATGTCCGGTGACGTCTAGGATATTGCCTAAAGGTGATGATTTGTCGGACTGGTAAAAACAGCACTGAGGTTCACTTCTTGCACTTAAGCTCTTTGTAGTTTAAAAGGGGCCCCCAGATTGTGTCCGGGGAAGCAGCCCTGGGATGTATTGCACAATTTGAAGGGTCTTCAGAACTACTAAGGCTTGTGACGACAGGTCGAAAGGAGTGCCTGAGGCACGCAACAAAATATTTTTACCAGGTTCTCTGCAACAGTTTCTGCAACAATTTCAGTTTTTAATTCAAATTCGTTCGAATCATAACAGATGATTCAGTTTAGGCGTAATTTGTGCAACAAGTAAAATAACTGGTCATTTCTGACCCTGGTGGCAACAATGCCCTGCAGTATGATATTCTGTAACTGCTCTAAAAAAACTTGAATCAAGCTCTTACCCATGACATGTTACTGAAAACCCAAACAACACTACCAACTTTCAAAGATTGAGAACACAACAATTAAAATGTGACCCCACTGTACAAAATACTAACAAATTGTTGCAAGGGCAAAAATTGTGGCACAATGTTTAAAAAAACACTTTTGTCTATTAACCCGTAAACCATAACCTTTTGTCAGCATGGTCATAATGGCAGGCAGGGAGTTCAGATTTCCTATTAAAAAATTTGTGTGTATGTTGTCGGCTTGACCCAAGTAATATTTAGAGACCAGAGACAATATGCTTATGCAATCAAAAGTTATTAGCATTTTTGGAAATTTCCAAATTAATGGTTACTGAATGGTTTATTACTCTTGACCAATAGGTGGCGCTGTTACCAAAATGATGTGGTGTGGTCAGTGTCAAGTGACAATGGCACATAGAAAGTTTGGTGTAAATATCTCCAACCTTTGCAGAGATACAGCCTCAGATGCAGTATGGCATTTTGCCAGCAAATTTGCTGACGCGCTAAATGAAGTTTTTGCCAGTCTGGTCTGAAGATGATGCGAACCAAATTTGGTGCAAATCAGACGAACAGTCTAGGAGGACTTTGAAAAAGTAGGTTTTCTACATAAATCAAGATGCAACCCAGTCAGTTATTCCAAGGCACCGAACACTGGCACGTTATCAGACCACAGTTTTTACCCCATTTATAAAGAGCTTTATTGTTCTCAGTGGCATCTATGCTAATATCAGTCTGTTTTATTCTATATATTTTATTCTATCTTTATTCTACAATAGCGATGAGCAAAGACACCAAATGAACAGGAGAAAACAACAAAAATGTCCTACTCAGAGACCGGAGGAGGACTGTCACCTGAGACCAGGGCCCGGTTTTTCTTTCCTTTTTTTTTGCGATCCGTGATCACATAATCCATCTTACTTTTGAGCCAGTTTTTCAAAGCAACATCCTATTGGATCCATCTGATCCGGATAGGAACTTTTCAGGATCACCAAATCTGGATAAGCAGTGCTCAAACAGGATAGGAAATCACAATGTAGAACTACTATAGATATGTAAAGAGCAACAAGTAGAATAGCCAGTGTGGGGTCAATATAAGTTTATTTTTATTTGAAATGAAA
>JAUMHI010000061.1:15419903-15449959 GCA_032359435.1 Enteromius unitaeniatus
GGACTAGTTTTACAGGGGGTCGTTAGAGAATGTTTTGTTTCACAGACGTACTTGGTGATTTTAATCCCATCTGAATCCATGTCTGTGTTTTTCTCTCACAACCTCTTTGTATATAGACCCAGCTCCCAACCCAATTTAGGAATAGATTAACGCGTAAAAATGTGTCAAATTCTCAACTTGTCTGCTTATTAATAGTTGGTAAGGTGTAGTTGTTAAATTGAGGTATGTTAGGTACTTTATATATAAGTACTAATAAACCGTTGATATGTTAATAAAAGGCATGCTAATAAGCAACTCAATAATAGTGATGATTGGCCCCTATACTAAAGTGTTACCAAGATCACACATCAAAAAGACACATAAAAGACATTTGAAGTTAATTATTGGTCATATTGATAATTTTTAGGCCTTATTTGCATATCAAATATGATGCAGTAAGCCGTCTAGCCATCTGATTCTTCACAATCCTGCCTCGTTGTCTTAGCTTTAATAAACAATCAAGAGGATTTCAGAAGCCATTGCTCACCTGCTCAAACAGCTGTTTGCCTGTTGTAACCGACTGGATTGCAAATTCCAGCTCGGCATCCATTGTAGTGACACGGACATTGATCTGCAGAGAATGAACATACGTGAGTGTTTTAAATGTGATTGAATCAAGCATTGCAGTCAATTAAAGCAAAGAAGTGTTGGTATTTACAGAAATATAACATATACTGCACCATTGCAAGATTTGTTGGCCAAAATATTTCAATACTTCACACACTAAACACCTTAATTACATTACACCTTTATCATATCAGATGTTTAATATCACATCAGTGAGGCATGTTTACTATAATCGCAGAATGTTATGTTGCCTAAATGTCATGCCATACAAAGCTAGCAATTAATAGCAGATCTGCATTATGCAATATCCTCTAGATGACTGACAAACACAAAGATGATTTCAACAGATCCACCGGGCATTCATGGGTGTGATATTATTAATCTATGATAATATAACATGAGGTTTTGATCACATACATGTACAGTGGGACAAAAACGTATTTATTCAGCCACCAATTGTGCGAGTTCTCCCACTTAAAAAGATGAGAGAGGCCTGTAATTTTCATCATAGGTATATCTCAACTATGAGAGACAAAATGAGAAACAAAATCCAGAAAATCACGTTGTATAGGCCACTCCAGGACCTTGAAATGCTTCTTATGAAGCCACTTCTACGTTGCCCGGGCAAGTGTGTTTGGGATCATTGTCATTGTCAAGGCCCAGCCACGTTTCATCATCAATACCCTTGATGATGGAAGGAGGTTTTCACTCAAAATCTCACGATACATGGCCCCATTCATTCTTTCATTTACACGAATCAGTCTTCCTGGTCCGTTTGAAGAAAAACAGCCCCGAGGCATGATGTTTCCACCCCCATGCTTCATAGTAGGTACATGGTGTTCTTTGGATGCAACTATTTCACTATTTCTTCTCCAAACACCACAAGTTTTTACCAAAAAGTTCTATTTTGGTTTCATCTGACCATATGACATTCTCCCAATCCTCTTCTGGACCATCCAAATGCTCTCTAGTAAACTTCAGATGGGCCTGGCCTAAGAAGGGGGACAAATCTGGCACTGCAGGATTTGAGTCCTTGGCGGCGCAGTGTGTTACTGACGGTAGCCTTTGGTCCCAGCTCTCTGCAGGTCATTCACTAGATTCCCCCATGTGGTTCTGGGATTTTTGCTCACAGTTCTTGTCATCATTTTGTCCCCACAGGGTGAGATCTTTCATTTTCTAATAATTGCTCTCACAGTTGATTTGGTTACAATTTTGTTTCTTTGACAGCTCTTTGGTCTTGGCCATAGTGGAGTTTGGAGTGTGACTGTTTGAGGTTGTGGACAGGTGTCTTTGATACTGATAACGAGTTCAAACAGATGCCATTAATACAGGTAGGTGACCAAATACTTATTTTACAGAGGAATTTACCAATGAATTCATTAAAAATCCTACAATGTGATTTTCTGGATTTTGTTTCTCATGTTTTTGTTTCTCTTACAGTTGAGGTATACCTTTGGTGAAAATTACAGGCCTCTCTCATCTTTTTAAGTGGGAGAACTTGCACAATTGGTGGCTGACTAGATACTTTTTTTCCCCCACTGTATATAACAAGCAAACATTAAAATCTGTCTAGAGGAGATTCTATGGCAAAATCTCTTGTTCATGCTTCAGTCCAGCACACATTATACAAGCTTTCATAACATACCCAGTGAACCTTGACAGAGCCTTACAAGCAGTGTCAAAGTTGCGCAACCTTCATGTGAACTTACTCTAGAGCTGTAAAGATAAACCCTTCAAACTTGTGCAACAAGCATTAGCATTTTTTTAGTAAGCAAGACCTATTAACATTTCAGTTCAACACGTTCTTCCTGTTATTCAAAAAGCTTAAATAAATGACCTTCACATATCCTCCAGGATTAGCACATTTAGTGGCTCTAATCATGAGAAAAGTGACAACTGCTAAATTACTCACACTGCAGTAACAGTTACACCCTGGTGTTAGTATTTAGCCCCATCAGCAAGTAAATGATCTGCATGTTTAGAACAGTATTGGTCACCTGCCTGCTGCTGACAATACAAAGTTGCAGCAATTTTCACATTTTGTAAAATTCTATAAATATCTGCAAATAAACATTAATGGTACACTTTAGGAAATATTACTAATTGCAATAAAAAATAGCAAATGGTGTGATTAAATATATAGATAAAAATTAGCTCTAGAAAATTAGCTGATTACCTCAAATAAGGTGTAGTTAAATATGCACTACCAGTATAAAGTCTGGGGTTTTACATTTTTATTTGATTCATCGATTGATGTTTTTAAAGGTCTAATATGCTCACAACGGATGCATTTATTTGAAAATAAATAAATTTAAACAAACACTAAAAGACTAACTGTGGAATATTTTGTTAGTTATTTAAAATAAATGTTTTAGAATATTTTAAAATGCCATTTATTCATGTGATGGCAAAGATTCATTTTCCGCAGTCTTTAGATGATATTTCACAAATTCCTTTATGCTGATTTGGTACTCAAGATTTATCATTATTATCAAAACAGCTATGCTTCTAAATATGTTTGTGAAAACTGTAATACATTTGAAAAATAACTTCTTTTAAATGTCTTTACTATTACAGTTGATTAATTTAATGCATTCTTGATTAATAAAAATAAACTATCCATTCTTTAATAAAAAGTCTCTGACTCCAATTTTCTACGGCTTTGATGATTTTTTGTTATTTTATTTTATCTAATTTAAAATAACAATACATTATATTTTACAGCTACAATTGAATTTACTTCTGAATTACCGCTGCAATTATGGTCAAAATGTATGTACTTTCACTGCAAAATGTAGACATGTTTTACTAAGCAATACAATTCAAACTGAGGAATTTGTCCTCTTAGATTATCAACCTCATATTTAGTTAGTAATCAAGTATAAAAATGCTAATGCGATTTGCAATAAAAAAGAAAGTACAAGGTCTCCAATCTTCTGAGTATCCTAACTAGACTATCAGTGTGACATAATGCAAACCAACCTTTATCAGCAAGTCCTTAGATAAGACACAAAAGGCTTGCAACTCTATCAAAAGAGTCTAAATCACTGCTGCCACTGGGGGATCTCTAATTATGATAACTATACTACATGCAGAATTCGCACTATACACTGATACTTTCAAAAATCTTCAGGGTCTTATCAGTAAGTGACAACACAGCTGCTTATTACTGGCATTTTCAGCTTGCCCTTATCCAGAGAAAATAAACATTAATCCCAATGCCAGCATGGCAGATATAATCTATAAGCTTCAAAGCTTGTCCTCTCGGTTGGATTTGTCCTAACAATGGAGCAGACTGCGTGAGTGCTGCTGTTTAATCCAGCAGTCACCATCTCCACGAGCAACCACCGGAGCTGCAAATTTATCTAACAGGAAGAAAGACCCGAAGTACGTCATAACACAGCGTGACGGCTAAACCTGATTGTCTCATTTGCCTGATGGGTACAGGCTCACAAGCCGGTGTTAACCCACTCTCCTCAAATCAAGCTCAAGCACTTCTTCACAGGCTCAAAGAAGCTTTAGGTCCATATCAGGTGTATTTGAGCAATTCCAAATGGAAATGGACATGAACTTTCTGGTTAAAATGTATGTTTGTATGGTTAAAAAAGAAATCTTGTTATGGTCAAAGTTTAAGCTTTTAACCACTTAAAATTATTTTAACGATTTGGCAGCGTCACCTTTATTTCAAAAAGTACTATTAGAAATATCCCATCCCTCAATTGATGAGTTCATGAAAGCTGCATTTATAATAATTACAATGAAACTGGAGTTTAAAGTATGTGTGTGATCAGAACTGAAAGAAATCAAGCTTTTTTTTAATAAATATTTAAAAAAATACAGTGTATAAAAAATGTATAAAAAATACAGATTTTAAAAAATATGTTTTAAATGAACTAACAATTATATATGATATGGTAAGATATAATGGATGATTTGTATTTAATTTTAACAAAATAATTAATTTAATTATAACGTGATATTTCCATATTTCTCTCAGACACTTATGGATAATTGCTAATCAATAGCCTAATGAAATAAAACAATGGTTGCAATATTATAAAATATTTAAACACTGTAAAATAATCTGTAAAAATAGGGCACACTGTACTGTATTAATATAGAGTGAATTCATTTATCTATTTAAATATTTTGTAATTGTATTTTGATTTTTCGATTCTTTTCTCTTTTTTTTTTACAGTCTACTATTATATATTTTACATAGATGAAGAAATAGTGCATACATACATAAACTGGTTTACCAGTAATCTCTCTTGAACGTTTAAAGGCAATAACTAGGGTGACATCATATCCTGGTATTCAAATATTAAAGTCAAAAGTATGCTCACAGCAGAACAATGCTTCATCTAGCTAATCTTTTACTTTTGTGGCATTCTCCACACATGAACACAGCATGAATTCATGCTCATTGTCAAAGTCTAGTTAATGTGTAAAAACTCCTACTAAAGAATGTTAACCATCAGATTAATAGTTAGTATCCTGTGAATCACTACACACCGAAAAGTAAAAAATCATATGGATTCCAAGTATAACCACTAATCATAGCCTTAAATAATAAAGGCTAAAAAACTTCACTCCTCAACATTATAAAAAAAACAGGAGGCAATATAGTAATAAATTGCTTCTTTATCTTGATTTAACTGTTAAACTTTCTCCTTTCTTTAAACACTGTGTATTTTAAGGTCAATCAGAAGACATTACAAAAATATTGAATAAAATACTAATGTTAAGCTATGAATGTAATGAGATAGACTTTATGACGGAGGCCTGTTGTTAATTCACATACACAACCACTAAACAAGACTTGATTCTACAAAGTCATCAACAATAAACATAAATTGTTCTTAAAGATATATGCAAACAGATTAATGTGAGATATTGTACACACAAAAAAACACTGATAATTGACATAATTGTTCCCATTCATGACACTGATGTATTGTTTTGTTCTTTATGTAATAAATCTTTATGTTTAATAATAAGAAAAGATCTACTTACAGGCTTAGGCATTGTCAGTCTTGGGTTTGGACCAGCAGAAGAAGAGCTCGCGACCGATCTGAACGGTGAACGCTAGAGACTCATTTCTGAGTCATTTTCGATAGATGGTGTCAAAGCCTCGCCCCAGCGATAGCTAGCACGATAAGTTAAGATAGTTAGACCCCTGGAGTTAAAGAGTGCCAGCGGCTCTGCTCGCAGTGCACCTGCGCCGTAACATCGACCTTTGATCGGGCTCGCGCCCAGATCCAGGGCGACGCGACAGAACTACCGCGAATATTGACTTGAGCCGGAGGATTCTTGTCGCGTCGTTAACAATGATAGAGGCTCACTGTCACATTACAACACTGCACTTCATATACACTGGGCGGAGAAAACATGGGCGCGGTGGAGGTTGATAAACTACAGCAAGGTGGATATCTGCAGTTCTGGCCATTTTCTGTAGGCTACTTTAGTGGGCTACAGGTAGGCTTATAAACACAAACAGTCATCCCCAGAAAGTATCTGAACGCTTGAGAGGAACAAATTTGTATAAATGTCAAAAAATATAAATAATGGTCATGAGAAAGGCATTTGTTTAAAGTTTTGATTTATGTAAAACCTTTGTGTAGGCCTATTTTTAAATAGCATAAAAACACCTTTCAAGTACATTTTAATTTCTTCATGTTTTTAATGGATTCAAAAGCTAAAGCAATTGGTTATATAGCCTACTGTTCAAAAAAGATGAATAAAAAAAAGATACGCCTTCTAAAAATTAGGCTAGATTGTTAAAAGTAGCCTAATTGCAATGATACCACCAAAAATCCATGTCGTTCCTATCAAATTTCGGTCAACACATTATTATTTTATTTAGGCCTAAAGAACACAAGAGGTTTGATTCAAAGCAGCTACTGAATCAAGTTCCATATAAATTCATCTTTATTTATATAGTTATTAGTCTGCTCTTGCTTGCTGTCTCTCAAGTGAATTATTGACTACTAAAAAAGCCTTAAACAATACTGATCGTAGTACAATATTGAAAAATAAAAGTTATTTGACTGGACTGAGCCACTAAATGCAAAACCATTATGCCTATGATTTATCTGTATACCATACAGTCCTAGCCTGTCTGTACATGGGTCATTCCTGTCATACAGTGAGTGTTCACTCTATGATTTATGTACTCATATTTTCTCTAAAATAGTCACGTTTATAAGAAATTGCTTAAATTAAGCTTTAGTAACTTAGGTCTAAATGATCACTTAAACAGAAATAATAGACATTAAATGAATTATTTTGTTTTTTACAAACCTTTTAATTTTTATGTGTTCAATTTTATCATGTCCTCAGTGCAGGGTAATCAACTTCCACTTAAAATATAAACCATGAAATGATAAAAACCTCAAAATATTTTTCAATTGTGTTATGGACTAGACTAAACTAGAATGTGGAATGTAAAACTAATGGTGGAAATTCTAATAGAATACCGAGCTTGGCCAATATGTGTTCCATATATCTAAATGTAACTATTTTGGTTGAATGCTAAAAACATGAAAAACATGTAACTTTTGTAACAGTTTTTATACTATCTTTATAAGCTTTGTGGCAATACAATTGAAACATAAATCCTATATATATATATAAGAAAATCTAAAAACTATTACCTAAAATATTGCTTCCTCTCATATTTCTTACATTTCTTTTGATGGCTTTCAAGGTAGGTCCTAACATGAAAACATTGCAAACACCTGATCTAATGCAATGCCATTCATACATTAAAAAAAAAAAAAACTTTTTTTGGGGTCACTAGGCCATGTTGATTTGACTTTGTATTACGATTTTTGAAAAACAATTTTTTTTTTAAGTGTTTAAGCCCTAAATAATAATAATACAATGATTGATAAAAACATAGTGATTTAGAATGCAAAGCAATATTTCATTAGCTTTATTTCATGTCTTTTTTATTTCAAAAGAAGACTCATATGATTTACATTGTTTTTAAGCATGTACATCAGTTCTGCAAACATCGCACAAAAACTTAAAATCTGTGTAGTGAAATTTCCTCAAAGTGCTAGAGAATCAAAATACAGGCATAAAAACATTGTCACAGACAAACTGGACTAAAATGAAGAACAAAAATTCAACATACTCAGCACAACTCTGAATTGTACTTGAAGCCCTGGAATGTTAACGCCTCATTATGAGGCCTAATGCATGTAAAAATGTACAGTAAATCAGATGTATGTCTCTCTGAGGTCTTCCGGATCGCACCAAACTTGCACTGATCCTTCATACTCAGATTCAGATGTGGTCCTCTGTCTCAACTCTGAGGAGGATCCACTCATGCTATCACAGCATGTCTCTGTACTGTCTGTGTTGTGGATATCAAAATGTCCAGAAGACAAATCCAATGTCTCTTCACTTGAAGATCTTGAGTTCTTTGACAGACATCTGGCATCCTGAACTGTCAACGATTTACAGCTTGAGAGGGCAACATGGGAATTGTCCTGAACAGCTTGCTCATAGCTTGGAGGATCGCTTGGTATCCTGCTGTCCACCTGCTGGAAAACCTCCTCGCTAGACAAGCGTCTTGGCTCCAGAGGAGGATTCAGGACCTCAGGGAGGGTCTGGCTGTGGCGTAGGGTTCTCTCAATGGCCTTTTTGGTGGAGCCGCTTCGCCCGAAGACAGTCCTGCTTCTCATGTGTGCGCTCTTCATGGACTGAGAGCGTCTTTTGGGGGTCTCCGAGCGGTTCGGTGCAGGTGCTGACTGGCGGATGGGGAAGGAATGTTTGCGTTGAAGGGCCTTTCTCTGAGCGCATAAAGGCACAATAGGTGGACTGTTGTGGATAGAGCTCTCTGAAGCGCTGGAGAAACAGCTCTCAAGAGAACTTGAAGAGCAAAACGAGGAGTCTTTAGAGGTCTTCCTGGCCCCGTAGCTGTTCCCCAAGCTGTTGCCTGCTCTGACCACAATACAGTCATCAGAGATCTGCTTTGTTAAGAGTTTCTCATGAAAGTCCATTTCTGTCTGGCTTCTGGAGAGGGAAAGGTGCTGCTGAACTCCCTGTCTTAAGTTGATCACTGGTTCTGAACGTCTGCGGGTCAGTTTTTTTGTCCAAAGATCCTCTGTGCTGGAATGTTGCTGGGATTTCTCTTCAGCGGATTTGATAGAGTCCATGTCAGAACTACTTCCCTTGTAGCCGTCTGCATCGGGGTCATTACTGTCGTACGCAGAGTCAAGATGATAGTCTGAAAGAGAAACCAAGGACAGATTGTCATTAATTATCAAACCGTAAAAAAGTACTATTAGATTATTTATCAAGTTTGTTGCTAAATCCGTGCTATGGTATGTTAAGAGTGCCTATGCATTGGAGAAACCTGGACAGATAGCAATTTGATAAGGTGTTTTGAGGGTGATTTGGACAGCCAATTGGATTTCTGAAAGTACAACTGGACCCGCCTCTTTTAAAGGACTAACATCTGAGGCGTTCATCTGTATTTAGATGCATTGGCGTTCTAAACTCCAGTGCACAGGCATCCTAAAAGACAAAATATTAAAAACTCTACCTTGGTTATCACTGAGTTCATCTTCATCAGAGTCTCCAAAGAGCCCCAAAGCATCCTCGCCGAATATTTGAGGGCAGTTTTCAATGAGAAACTCAGTCAGTTTCGTCACCTGCAAATGCATTCCCAGAGAGACACGAGAATTAAACAAAGGGCACTTCAACAACAAGAAAGATCACATGGATTATGAAATCCTATTAAAAAATAGGTCAAAATAACTCTGCATGTGAAACTAGTTTGATCTTTTCTTCCTCTGGGGAGTTTCAGTTTTACTCAGTTTGCTGTTTTCTGGCACTTGGCCAGTCTTTAAGGTCAAAGCTTTCAGAAGTGACTTTACACTCACCTCTTCTACTTTTTCCAAGTTGTCTGTTGGGAGCAAGTTGGGGGAAACACAGGTCGCCAGATTGCTGGAACCCATCTTGTTTGTATCTGCATCCTTACTTATGTGGTAGAGCAGAACCATCAAGTGCTTCAAGAGATGAATATTTGGCTCAGGAAGCGTGTTGATCACCCTAAAGAAAAACATGGGAATCTTGGTCACAATTACAGTTTATTTAGACTAAACACTTTTTAATCAACTCAGCTGCATCATTAGATGACTTACATTTTAATTCCAGCAAGCTTCTGATCTGCATCCTCCTTTTCCATCGCACTCATCCAGGATTTAAACTTGTCCTCCATTAGCAAACCGCAAGGCAGGTGTCTAAGAAAATCCTACACATAACAGACAGACATTAGTGATCAAATCTGCAAAATTTAGACCTAATAACTGTTAAAGAGTCAAGTCAAATATATTGTGCAAGCTTGTCTCTTACCTTGACAAGATCAGCAAGCAAAAAGACAGACTGATCTTTCAGATCCACTTCAATCCCATCGTTGAGCTGCACCTTGATTTCTCTGAGAGCCCTGGCGTTCCCAGCCTTCCTGAACACCCCCTCAGTGTACAGACACTTTCTCAGTAGCAAGGTAAGGATATCCTGAAAACAACATTAAGACATTTCAGTTACTAAAACCACATTTGTTTAAGATTTTACATTGAAATTCTATTACATAACAAAAGGACAATCCTTACCATAATTGCTTTGGGAGGACTCCCATCTTTTTGACATATATCGAACAAGGGTCTGCCAAACAGTGTGTTTTTGGGATAGTCCATGTTCTTTTTCTGTACATGTCGCAAAATGCTCTTCCAACGCCTTTGGTTGATGTTTCCTGTTAAGGATCAAGAAATATTAAAAATCCCTATATGGTTTAAAACAGCTAGTCTGGTGTTCTAGTTTACAGTAAACTGTATTTACTATTGGTTGTTTTTTGTTTGTTTTCAACATCAAAAAGTCCAAAGCAACATACTAAATAGCAATGACCTTTAAAAGAAGAGAAGTGAGACTTTTAGCTTACCATTGTGGGAGAGGCTGCTAAGATTGGCTTTAGTCTGCTGACTAAGGGAGATTCCTGCATTCACTGGAACCTAATGGAAATGAAAGCAATCAATGAGATGAAGCAATGGACTACACTGGTATATCTATTAAAAAACAGAACTAAATATAGTAGAATAGAGGGGGATTCTGGGGTGGCGCAACAAGGGCTTTAGAGTAAGAACTGTAAACATCATGACTAAACCATGTGTAGGTGACATTAATTGGCATTTAACAGGTCAGGACTTTGTAGCATCCCATTGTATGCTTTGTTCTCAACACTCAGCCTCAAAAGAAGCCATAATTGCACTAATCTATCAATCAGAAGGTGATAAGGAGCGCTGTATGCGTAAGATCTTGGGATTAATATACTTACAGCTGTGGCTGGCATGCTGATTACGTCCATGCTGCTTTGAGTCAACGATTTAGACTGAAACAGAAAGAACAAAAGATGTGTTTATCCTGTCAATGAGATCTAGGGAAGTAAGGCAATTCAAATACGTACTAATCAGTTTCCATGATGACATTAAGGGACAATAGGTGTGTGAAACTGATGGGTAAAGGTGATAACTTACCACGCCGTGACCACTCAGCACCTTCATAGGTCTGCTGTGATATGAAGACCAACAGATGTAGTCCTCTAGATTACCTGTAAAATGGTTTCATTTGTTATTACAGCACTATAGCTACTTAATACAGAATGTATCATAGAATTAGACTTTGCTAATCAGTCAACAGAAGTCAACACCTGGAGTTCAAGTTACAAATAATGCATTAAAAAAAAACAAAAAAACACTTAATTAAAAAAATTAAATTAAATTAAATTAAATTAAATTAAATTAAATTAAATTAAATTAAATTAAATTAAATTAAATTAAATTAAATTTTCTAACGTGAACATTGTAATGTTCAGTTGTAATATTCATTACAGTAAAAACAATGTAGGCATTGCATGTATAACTTATTTAACTGACAGCTTTAAAACATAGAAAAAATAAGCAATAACACACAACCATAACATACAAAAATAAGTAAATAAATATGTTACTCACCACTCTAAAATATTTAGTCCGTAGGTCAAATGATGTGGGTGGCTGGAGAAAGTAACAATCTACATTGACTCAGGAGCAGAACAGACTCTACCAAGAGACTCAGACAAACTGAAGCTGAACAGCCTACAGCTCTTCACAAAATGAAAGTGGGCGGGCAAAAGGGGAAATTCTGATGTGCAATGGAGACAGGAAGCAGCATCACGGGCTCCCACAATCAACACCTTTTTGGCTACAAATAGAGAGCTGTTGTGGCAGAGAGGGTGGAAAGTGTGATATATACGTCACTCGTGTGAGCATGAACGTAAAAGGCAGCACGCGAATAAAAGAGAATATGGCAATAAGAGAAAGTTAATATCAAATTACACAGCAAGCAGACTTAAAAACATGCATATAATGTTACATCTTCCTGTATTAGAATAACAGACATGGATGTAAAGTCATAAACAATAGAGATTAATATCTTTAAACAGCAATCATTGACATTTACTTTTCACTTGTGCATGACGCTTATTTAATTATTTTGAGCTGTTTCTTGAGTTCTTCTAGTACGAGTTCTTCTGGTAAATGGGAATATAATCAAGCTTGGCCAGTGTTTACAGTAAAAGCACTTCTATAATGATTCACTATTTTGCTGTAAATGCTAATGATACCCCGGGAATTTTTAGAGTAACAAAAACGATCATTTTGAGACTCTGAATCTGACAGTGTTTGCTAACTGACTCACTATCGTTCATGAAACTGGCCAACCCCCATGTTTTTACATGAGATGCATAATAGGTGAATTCATCACAAAAATAAGAATACTGCATTTGACCAAATGGTTTTCAGCATACCCACCTACTGCTTACAGTCTCCATGGAAATCAGGTCACTGGCTTCTTATCAGGAGCGCTTTGGTTTTTGGAAAATCTTTTTTTATACAATACATCAAGATTAAACAGTTCTTCTCTTTTTACTGGGCTTTGTGTCACACTGAATAAATGTAGATACGTACCTAACAGTGAACAAATTTAATATAATAGTTTGCGGTCAGTTTTTTTTTTTCTTAAGAAATATACTTATATTCACCATGGATGCATCAAACTAATCAAAAGTGAAAATTACTAAGTAAAATTATTTTTTCACAACAAAAATAACTGTTTTTAGAATTACTTATAATAAATAATGGCAATAAATCAGCATACTAGAACGATTTCTGAAGGATCACGTGACACTGAAGATTGGAGTAATGAAAGCTGAAAATCCAACTTATTATGAATTATATTTGAATAACATAACAGATATTTAAATTTAATTTTAATCAGCCATGTTCTATTTTCTGACACATTAAACTTTATTTAGACCCGTTTGTGTTTCCTCTAAAATTCATGAACTCATTCCATTTAGATTTCACCAACATGACAGGGCAACAAGTCAAAGCAACAAACATCTCTCGGAGTACTGTGAAACATTTCTGGTCATGCAGAGCATTTCTTAAAGCTCAGGCACAAACACTATAATTATGACTGAGACGGAGTTTGAGTAAAAATGTGGTAGCGGAATGATATTTTAACGATTAATTTGTAATATGAAACCTCTCGCCACACAGGCGATTTCAATTTTGTAAGTGAAGTCTGAATCACCAAACTTTCCCCTCGTGTACAGTGAAAGAAACCAACAGATTTATTGTGCGTTTACAATAACAGATACTTCTTACACAGCTTATACATTTCAAAAGATTTTTTTATCATCATTTAATACTTAAATTTAAGTGAAACTGCCAAACAACCTAACCTATTTTTTTTGTAATCACACCTGTAGGTGGCCTAATTTAAATGACATTCAAAGCAGCCCACCAGGGAAAAACCCACGTGGGATAGTATGCATCATAAAGTTTTCTACGATTGTAGGCTGAAAGACCACCAGACGACCTCAAATTTACACATGCCCACTTAAGAGTATAGTCAAAGGTCACAAACAACTATGATTCAGACTTTGATTGGAATTCTACGTAGCTTTATTATAAGCTTTAAAATTCATCCTTAATGCTGAAATTGGGTTGGTCTTCAGGTTTGAAGTCTACATTGGGGCTGCCGTCCTCATTGAGAACACGTCTGTTGGTGTACCCCACGATGGGGTACTTTGCTTTGTACGTGCCTTTGAATATCTGCTCAAGAGACTGTAGTTGACTCTCAGTGAGGCCCGTCTAAGCAAAAGCAAGAGAGACACTGTGTAAGTTCTAAAAAGTCTGGTGGAATCCAATAAGAAACTGAAACGGATGTTTGTTTTTTCGTGGCACAGTTGTGAGTTTCTTAAATCCCCAACTTACAGTGTCCTGTGTGAGATCCGCTGGCTCAAGGGACATTTTGGCAACAGCTCTGGTTGAGTCTTTGCCCACAAGGGCGTTATAAGGCGCTCCCTTTCCGTAAAACTCTGGAAACAAAAGGAACACAACAGGGTGTCCACACACTTTGAACAAGGATCTCCCATGAGTACATTCTTGATTACAAACACAGTCATCACTAAATAACAATAAATAAATAACTACAATTTCTAAAGAGTGAAATAGATTCAAACTCAACATAACTGCACGATTTCACTATAGAAATTCCCATAACTCCTAGAACAATACTAGATAGCTTCTGGAAATCCCTTTTTTTTCTTCTTCTCACAGTTGGAAAGTTCACCCATTAAATGCAAATGTGGTCTGCTTGTATATAGCTTGCAAAATAGGGAACAAAGCATGTATTGAACAGTTGTCTCGGATGCAGTTCCTCAAACGATTTAATAACTTCCACCAGCACACAAAAGTCTAGAGAAAGTTATATGTTGTATCAAATATCTAACCTTTTCCAGTCGTGACGTCAAACACTACTCCTTTAATGGCCATGTAAATTGGTTGTCCGTCCTGTCAAGGGGGCGGGGGACGTTTAAAGGTGTTTAGTAAATGTATTTTGCCTTTAATCTTGTAAACCACTTTGTCAGTCATTTCACATGAAACTTGCTCACAGCACGTAGCCTACCTCGCTCCCATCGTATTTTTGCAACTCCTCCTCGGTGAACAGACGCACCGGTTTCTGCGCAGTTTTTATTTTACTCTCATTTGTGGAACAAATAGTTAGTAAGGCGTATAATACAACGCTACGGGTATTGAACATTATGGGCTGCCCTGTTGAGGTTGATATGTTGTAAGCAGCGAGTCTGCGGCGGCAGTTTCCTTGTTGTCACGGGAGTGTATCTGTTTCCATTCAGGCTCTCAGAGGCTGATCTCGGGTCAGCTTTCACGGTCTGAGGTGGAAATGCTCCATTTGTTACGGAACGGCAACTGTTTTTTAGGACATAATGGTTTCACGTTTTAATGAATCGTTATTAGGGGTCAGGTATATAGTGGACTTGTATGATTTACACTTTATTTGAAACACACTTCTGCTTCGGGAATTTTCTAAACTTCCAACCACAAGTTTCTGTTTCTCCATTCACGTGAGATGGATCGGAAGTGACGCCGACGACTGAAACTCCTCCTTGAGAAGCACCTTAAAAAGAGTGAATTCTCAGAGTTTCATAGTTTTAACATAAAGTGCGTTTAGACCAATATTTAAAACAATAGTCCATGTGCCTTAAAAAAAAACCTCTTAAGCCACAATGTTTTAATACAGATCTTGACGTTTATATGGAAATGTGATAAAATACTAAACCCCGAAACAACTTAGAGCTTTACAAATTTGTGCAACTGAGAAATATTTCAACTGTCCCTCCTTTTTACATTTATTTGCAATTACAAATAAAAAAAAATAAAGGGAGAAGACGTACTAATTACCTTATTTTATGTATTTTTTTAATTTTATATTTAAGACTGAAATGCTAACTTTCATAACTTGAAAAAACTCTTACATGATAGTGTACAAAATTACAATATTTCTTATATAGAATATATATATATATATATTTTATTTTTTTAATTATGCTTAACTTTATGCTCACTTGTAACCTGAAAATATAATTATTTATTTCAGTAACTAGAATTATCTGAATCTTTCATCCAAAAAACAAAACAAAGAAAAGAAAATTAATTCACTAGTTAAATAACTGTTTCGCAGGTTTGATGGAGATTTGATGGACTGAATCACTGAATATATTATTTAAACGATTCGCTAAATAAAACATCTATTTGTTCACTACCGAAATAACTCTCCTATTTATTAAAATTGGCTTTTACAACTAATTTAAGAAACGTGAGAACTGGTGTTGGCATGATAAGCGCGTTTACTCACAAATTTAAAAGAGCATATTTATCAAGCTCATATTAACTGATGATAAAAGTTATTTTGACACTTTGATAGCTGCTTTCTCTCTCGTGTAACACATAACGCACAGTTCAACTCTAGTCCAACTGAGGGCGTGTTTGTTTAGTGGGTTCAACCAATGAAAGGCTCCGTCACATCCCGCTTTCGAATGCTATTGGTTCGCGCCATTGTCAGTCTTTAATGACATTAAAGTCACGCGCCTCAAAGTTTAAAGGATGAACGAAAAAGTCATGCTTCAAGGTGAACGACAACAGTGAATTTATTTAAAACATACCTTACACGAAGCTCTGCGTGAGAACTTTTCCCAGCAAAGTTTTTTTTTCTTTATACAAGAAAGCCTCTCATTACAGAAGATGGGAATGATTTGTTATTATGTTATTATAATGTAACGTTACGGCAGTGTGCTCTTACTCATAAGAGAAAACATGACTGGAACCAAGTGTGATAGAAATGTGCAAAACAGTAGATCTCTAAGAAAAAGATCGAGGATAGTATCTAGATAGAAGCCCTCCCCAAACTAAAGGCTGTGATGTCACTCTTGGCATGTTTTTGGCCATTGGCTGTGCCTCGCTCCTGCTCCTGGAGAGGATCCGTAAGAAATGAGCCTGGGTCCTGTTACTACAAGTTGATGGCAAAGCTTAAATGCCCCAAATATTCGGAGGCGAAGCAGAATAATGAGGAGAGACGCGTCTCGATGTTATCAGGAGGTAATGAAAGTGCGGTCAGATCCTGCAGGACTCATTCATCTGCGCGAGCGAGCGATCATAGTACCGCAGGAAGTCATGTGATAACAGCTGACCGCTGCTCTTTATTACAGATATGAGGGGCCAAATACTGTCATATATGTGTTAACTGTTTATCTTTTATTATAATGACACTTGTTGCATTGTAGTTCAACGGTGAGGACTGTGCTGGGCCACTTGGGTCTTACCAGAACGATGAGGTTTCTGAAGTGGAGCAAGATCAAGTCAGCTGTGACCCTTCACCAGGTCTTAACTTATTTCATACAAATATGACAGTAATAAATAATTGTTTTTTCGTTTGGGTAGATCTGGATTTATGTGCAGATATATGTATGCAGACACTAGAATAGTAGGGTAGAAATCCTGTGGTTAGATTCTGAGATTTTTATGATTGTTTATTTATTTATGTAAAATATATTTGAATTTATATATATATATATCTATATATATATATAATTATATAAAATATAATTGCTTTACAATGTGTTATTAATGTCATTAACTTCAGGAGTTGATATCTATGATACAACAACATTACATATGATTCATAAACATGGTTAATATATAATATCATATGAAACATGGTGATATGCTTTGTATTAAGTTGCTGAAATGAAAAAAAACTTCCAGAACAAAAATATATGTTTTTGTAAAATTATTATTATTATTATGATTATTAATTTAGATGCTATAGTTTAGTTGGTACAATTGTGTTTGGTTCATTAGTATATTAATTTATTAAATTTTTCAACTTAAATGTACCTTTTGGGACAATACATTATGCATTATGAATAAATAAATGCAAAGAAAACAATTCTCCGCACTGTCTAAGAAAGTAAATGTGCAAAGATAGATATAAATAGATATTACTTTTCTAAAACAAAATTCCCATTCTGTGACAGAACAGTATTTATTTATTGATTTGTTTGCGTTATTATTTTTCATTTATTATAAAGTTTCATTATATATTGCAGATGAGGACGTTGTGGACAACAATCTAATGCCCATTGGTTTCAACAAAGCTTGTGTGAAGAATGTTTTCACAGCTATCCTTGTCCTCATTTACTTGCTGCTCACTACGGTGGCTGTGTTCTTGGCCTACCAAACCATTTCAGACTTCATGGAGAAGCTCAACCATCCAGTGATGTCTGTTTCATACAAAGAGGTTGAAGAGTTTGCTGCACCAGGTGAGCTGTAATACACTGTCATTCGTGGTATCTCTCAGTATCTGTATTTACAGTATCTTTCATCTTTATTTTGGAAATCAGGAATTGCTTTATATCCCGGGAAGGCGCAGTTATTAAGTTGCATGCACCACTATCACGACAACATTCCACCTCTTACTGCATTAGACAGACCAGGGGAAAGAACCTGTATAAAAGAGGATGTTATTTACCACGGGCCATATTCAAACCAGACGCAAGTATGTTTTAGACTTTCCTCAAACTTATTTTGAAGAAATGGTGCTATTAATAACCTTTGACGTAACATATCTGTGGCAGAAGCGAGCCGTAGTGGTCAGAGGGCCGACTGATGTGAGGAACCGAGAACTTCTATTCCTCCAGTTCAGCCGGAATGAAACCGAAGAGGATTTCAGTGCAATCAGTTACATGATTTTTGCCAAATTCAGCGACATGAATGAAAGGTAAAGCTATATTGACATGTTCAGCATCTGTTTTACTGTTTGTATAAAATCGCTTTCTCTTACCAGCTCCGATAAGGCTGCTTTTATGATGGACTGTGAAAGGAATTACTCAATGTGGACCTTCTCTGGAGGCTTTCGGACATGGGTCAAAATGTCTTTGGTCAAGACGTCAGGAAGAGGAAACGAATCAGTTGAGTTTAGACAAGAGGTAATATTTTATCTATAGTTCTCTTCATTCAATGATTCATTTTCCCAAACCCCTCCAGCGATTGGACGATTTCACTGAATGCAGTTTTTGCGAGCTTTTAAAAGCGCCAACAAGTGGGCGGGCAATATGCTAATGTTTTCTGTTGACTTCAACTACGAAGTGACTTAGGATTCGTTTTAAAAACGACTCTTTCAATGATTTAGAGTCAACTCTTTCTTTTTTAGTGGTGCACTTTCACATTTGAAATTTTGCAGGATGTTTTCGTTCACTTAGTGTGTTACACACTAAAATCCATAAAAGCAGCACTTTAAAATAATACATTTGATCCACAAATACTGAATATTTGATTGATCATTCATGTCTGTTTCAGTCTAACGTGGTGAAGTATATCGACAAGAGGCCTCCACAGGAGCAAACCAACGAGCTTTTCTTTGTTGTCTTCCAATGGCGAGACCCATTTATACAGCAAGTCAAAGATGTAAGTGTACATATTATGAAACTTTTATTTACCAAACTGTCAGAACATTTAGCTGTAATGCTTTTTAGAGAGTCTAATCAATGTGCCTTATGTCTTTGAACAGATTGTCACAGCGAACCCGTGGAACACCATAGCCATATTGTGTGGCGTCTTCATGGCTCTTTTTAAAGCCGCAGACTTTGCCAAACTCAGCGTTAAGTGGATGATCAAAATTCGTAAAAGACACTTAAGGTCAAAAATGAGAGAACTGAATCAAATAAGCTAAATCTTTTCCTGTGCATCAGAAAAAACACTACAGCATTTTGAATTATGAGCATCAAACACTTTCAGAGCAAAGAGTCTCCTACACTTTTGTGAGAACTGATGTTGTATCGTACATTTAGTTTTAACTGGACAATAGATTTTAATTTGATATTGTGAAGTGAGAGCTCATAGTGAAGAGTGAATGCTGAGCCATGTGTTCTGCAGTATAAGGGCAAAGTGTATTCATGTGGGTTTGACACTGAAATATTAACTATTCACACCAGCTCACTGTGAGATTGAGCTAGTTAAAATGATGACTAAGAAGGGATTTCACTGAAACAAAAAAAGCTTTTAATGACAGGGACCTTTGGTTAAGTATTATTTCACAACAATCAATAAGTAACTACTGCAGGGCATACAGGGACATAGACATTCTCTAAAGATGGGGATCTTGTCTTATTTCTTTTGCTATCAATGTGAAGGAGAAATTTTATCAATATGACACATGTTGTTTAAACCTACACAAGTCGTATTAAATTATTTCACTGTTCTAAAAACATTTTGAATTATTTAACCATGCTTACAAAAAGTTGAACTGGCCTATTTCATTTTAAACTTATGTCTGTTGTTAAGCACCCTGTTTTTTTGTTTCTTGTAATGTAAA
Source organism: Enteromius unitaeniatus (assembly GCA_032359435.1). Lineage (NCBI taxonomy): Eukaryota > Metazoa > Chordata > Actinopteri > Cypriniformes > Cyprinidae > Enteromius > Enteromius unitaeniatus. The sequence continues at coordinate 15,439,794 of JAUMHI010000061.1, forward strand.
TATATCTGTTTAGGATATGTGTGGAAATGCATCATCCCAAATTTTACTGGCACATATTCTTTTATTATTATTATTTTTTTAATAATAAATCAAGTTGCTTGAATATTCTTCCAGTGAATGCAGCTGAATCGAGAACGTTATGGCTTTGACTGTTTTAAATTCAACAAGAATACGCATTTATAACTGTTTTTGCCCTTTTTAGTTTATAATAAAAATAATCCAGCAAAGTTTTGCTGTTAGAAGCCGTTTCTGTTTGATATTAAAGCTATATTAAAAATATGCTGGGTGTGTATTACTTTATTTTTAATTTGCACATTTTTGTCCGCTTTGTTTTTTGTTTGTTTTAATACCGCTGACCGTTATTTGATGACTTTTACGCTGAAATGTTGGCGGCCATTTTGAAACGGGTCTGTGGTTTATTTTTTCCCGGTAGCAAGGTACCTCCATAACGTTACTAAGAAGCGCGGATTATAATGTTGTGTTTATGTGGGAGTCGGAAGAAATGCATTCTCTGCGTGAAATAAGAGGTACACACGAAACCGAGCTTGTCTTTATCCATCTTGTTGTGTCGCTCACTTGATTTAAATCGCAGTCCATGCAATGTGTTAGCCTGAATGCTAAACATCTGCACATGAGCCACACCGCTGTCCGCACACTTAACCCTTTTAATGTTATTTTTCTTTACGTCCTTCAGCAGTTTAACCACCTGTCCTCTCGTAGTAGTCTGTCCATTGAGGTTTAGAGTAATTATTCTTACAGATACATTAACCAATGAACACGTTGGTAAGTAACAAACAGTTACCTGCTTGAAGGAGTTGCCCACGATAAAACCAAAACCAGTTTGCCTGCTTCACACTGATAGATTTCAGAAACTCAAACTTGGTTTCACCCCGTTATTCTATCACCAAACTCTTTTGCAGGAGTCTCTCGGTGGCGGTGTTTGAAGAGGACATGTGGTTGAGATCTGTTTAAAGTATTGCTGGTAATCTGTGGCACTAATGGAAAGTAATTCTCAGGTTTAGTCTCTCTGAAAGTGTTGAGGTTGTGCCTTTTGCAAACAGTGGAAGTTAAATCTTTTCACTGTGACGCAGATTAATGCCAATTCATAGCTTCATATCTTAAATTGTTACTGCTACATGAGATCTTACCCCATTAAAAAGCATCACTAAAGTATGGTGATATTTCATGTAATAAGGTTATCAAGGGCTCCTTGATAAAGGGGTATTTATCCCCTTTAACCATCCCAAGATTAAAAATAGCTAATTCTTTACTTAATTCCATGCCATCCCAGATATATTAAGTGTGAATTCACAAATGCGAATGTGATATTTGCTGGAAACTGGGGCTTAAAGTTCAAAAAGTAAAAAAAAAAAGAATATATATTTATTATGCACCATTTTATTAATTAAGTTATAAACATCTGGGATTTATATTTACATGTATTTTTAGTTTTGGGTGGTCCATTTAATGCATAAGATTCACAATATGTGGCCAAGGTCCAACAGTAGCGTGTCAAAATGATTATTTTTTATAATTCGACCGAATTTTATATGTATTATGCTTTTTACAATACACCGTAACACTGTTCGCCTTCTGTTTCTGATGTTTCACATGCAAACGACAGGAATAGACCACTTTTGAGGGCATTCCCCAAGAATGCATTTTTTGCGTTTCCCTGCAGTGTTGTTCAATTGATATTTTATGTAGACAGCATGCATTAAACTGACACGTTTGACCACTGCGTCTCGCAACACAGCGTTCTATCAAAGGACAGTTTTTTTTTAATGCAAAACATATTGTGGATGTACAGTCCCTTACACTGTGTTTGTGCATTGGGTTTTTCCATGCTCTGTTTGTGAATTGAGGACATGCTAGGACACGACCCTGCTGTGGTTTTGTGGTTGGTTTGTGTGTTGCGCTCTCAGCACACTGCATTTAGCTTCTTGACTTGAGTGCCGTCCGTGAATTGTGTCCTCTGGCATCCCGCAACTGACCCCCTTTCCTTCCTTATGGAGTCTGTCCAACCTCATGCATTGCTGATACCACGCGATCTAATGAACGATTTGGCAAACCCTTACACGAGCCTCTGCTGAGTATGAAATAAACAAGAAAGCTCAGTCGTCTTTGAGCTATGTGCATGGCTGAGTCTGAATGCTGTCACTGGCTACATTTTAACCAGTGGTACATATTCAGTCAATGACAGTCTTACTAAGAAGATCTAGGCCTATTTCTAATTATAATCATCATATTAATTATTTGTATAATAATAATGATTGTTTATTTCATCCAATAGTTTTATTTTATGGTCCATAAACATATACATACACACACACACACACATATATATATATATGTGTGTGTGTATTTATATATTCTTTTATACATCCAAATCCAATTTTGTAGTGTATACTGACTATTTAGATGCATATGAGTGTGTTTGGGGATGAACCGAGAAATAAGGAATATTATTTTAAAAAATAATTGTAATTATTTGCCTCTTTTAATATGCTAATGTGATTATTTTATTTCTATGTTTTTTGCAGAACCCTGTTTATTTGTGGTGGCCTGAGATATAATAATCACTCAACATGGTTAAAGAGCTGAAATGCATTCTTTGTGAAACTGTCTACAGCTCCAAACAGGTAAACCTGGTGATTTAAGTATACATCATTTCTGCTGGAATGTAACAATTGAAGTCCTTGTGTGACCAAGGGTCCATGTCAGCACATGTCTTGATCTGTGTACATTTGCTGTTCCTTTGAGACTTTTGGTGGCAAAAAACCTTTATCTTGCATATAAAAAAAATGTAAAATTGAGAGATTTGATTGTAATTCAAGTAATTTCACAATGCTATATTTGAATGATTTTTTTGTTGTTTTCAGGAGATGGAAGAGCACATGAGAAGTATGCTGCACCACCGGGAGTTGGAGAATCTAAAAGGCTGGTAAGAGCCCACGTTACACACCAGTGTTACAAACTATTATGTAATCCAACTTTTTTTGTTTATTAGTACTGCGTAATTCTTGTTAATTTTGTTAATTTCAATAATTTAACTATACTTCTGCATGTTCATGGTTTGCTGGTATTCTAATGTAATGGTCACTTAACAGGCAGGTAAACAAATATTTCATATTTATTTTAGTAAGTGTTCATTTAATTTTTTTAGTTTTCTTTTTCTTTTTCTTTTTTAGGATTAATTATTAGCTTTTCATCAAATCACAAACACCAGTATGTGAAACTTGTCTTTACACTATCTATACAGTACTATAAGTTCAGACAACCGATCCTTCTTTAAATATATCAGCATTATTTAAGGCATTTGTGTGCTAGGTGGAAGGCAAAATTGGCTTCTACTACTATTTACATCATGCAATGTACTTATTGTGTTCATATTGTATTGCAAAATACTTTTGCGGCTATTAAAATGGGATATGGGTAAGGTTAGCGACAGGTTTAAGGGTCAGTTAAGGTGTAAGGGATGGGTCAATAGTGTAACTATAATATAATTACAGAAATTAATTACAGATGTAACTACATATATGCTTAAATATAAGTGCAATGTAAAAGCATGTATGTACACAATAACTGCATTGAATTAAATTATTAATTTAAATGTAAGTTTATATAAAGTGGGTTGCAAAATATTTTGATCTTTTATTTCAGAATTTAGAAATTCACTCCACAGTTCAGTTTAAATAATTGTAAAAAGATCCGTATGCAGGAAACATAAACTACGAGCTTCATGGAAAATATTTAGGAAGATTCTTTGATTTGATGAAAAGGTGTGGAATATGGTTATGGTCAAAGATGAAAACGTGTATTTTAAGGCACGTGCCTCCATGAGTCAGTGTGTAGATAAGCCAAGGCAGCTGCCTTAACCCGAGAGTATATATATAGGGACATTGGAAACAACTGGCGAGGCCAACAAATGACAGCTGCCTCATGTGACAATTATGTGCATCTCTGGAATGTGAAAAGTGAGAATGACATTCTCAAATGGGAACGATATTTAAATATAGAGTCCAAACACATAATCACGGTAATGAGAGGTTTGTCATATTTTAGCTTATTGCATCTTTGTAGTAATGCTTAATGTTTAAAGCATTGATCGGAGCCTTAATTTAGAAGAGGAATCAATCATTTGTTTAATCAAATGGAAATTAGCTGCAGAACATAGAAATAATCACATAAAAACTTTTAAATTAAATGAATAGTTCACCAAAAAATGGGAATTCTATAATAATTTTCTCACCCTCGAGTAATTTATTAAATTAGTATAAATTTGTTTAGATATTTTGAAGAAAGTTTGTAACCAGGCTGTTTCGGGTCAACATTGACTTCCAAAGTATTTTTTTCCTACTATGGAAGTCAATAATGACCCAAAACAGCCAAACGTTCTTCAAAATATCTTCCTTTGTGTGGCAGAGCAACACAATTCATACAAGTACTCCAGGGTTAGTAAATCATGACAGAATTATCATTTTGGGTAGCTATTCCTTTAAAAACTTAACTGTGATGACTGCAAAATGGCAAGCTGCCATGACACAATTTTTCAAGGGACAGACCATCTGCCAGCAGCAAGTATCTATCAGCTCACTAGTTTGGCACTAAAGACAGCAACTATGGCAGGGAGCCGGCAACTGTAAGCATCTCACATTACAGCTAGCCAAAGAGTCCCACCCTTGCTGCAGCCCTAAAGAGCAGAGGAAGGTGGAGACAGAGGGTGGGGGGAATGCGAATTTCACACACCAAAATCCAACAGCTCTCCCAACCCTGATCTCAGAGCACAGCGGACTCCATCATGACAGCGTGCTAAGGCTCAGCAGCTGCTGAGAGGGTGGTCACCCCTCTGAGCTCAAGATCTCCCAGCTCCTTCTGTTCTTTCCTGTTCATTTTCAATTTGTGAAGCCCCTGAAGATGCAATACAAGATCAGGAAGATAGGGTTTATTTTTCCTTTTTAGTAACGAGTTGGATTTTATTTTATGATTGAAAAGTCAGTTTGCCTCCTGATCTCTTAAAAAGCTTTGCTCATTAGACAGCCACTCAGAAGCAGTAGCTATGCCTGAGGGAAGCATTGAGCAGCCTATGTTACCCTCCGTCCCCAGGGACTGTGGACACACGTGCCGGGTCTGCGGCGTAACGGAGGTGAGCCTGACTGACTATGCTAATCACATCTCCAGCCCTTTACATAAACAGCGTGTTGAGGATCAGGATAACCAACCCAAAAACGAAGACAAAGATGAAGAGTACTTCAGCAAGGACATTGTGGAGCTTATCGAGAAACGCAAAGAAATGATCAGGTGAGTCTTTGCTTCGCTTTCTGCATTGATGGTGGTTGCAAATCTGTTATCTAGTGATTAATAGCATAGTAGTGTTTAAACAGGGGTGTTAAACTCGGTCTCTGCAGTTCAGCTCCAAACCCTTATTAAACACACCTGATCCAGCTAATCAAGCCATTAAGGCTTTTTTCAAAACTACATGGTATGTGTGTTGGAGCACGGTTGGAACTAAACTCTGCAGGGCACCACTGGTTTAAATCTTTGTCGCTGAAGTGTGTTTTCTTGGTGTTTTAACGGTCTGTTTGTTACCACAACACCAGAAGTTCTATATTAAACTATTCTGCATACAGCTCTGTCACTGGAGTCTGGTGTCATGTGAGGCCAAAAGCAGCCATGACTGCAACACTTGCACTCTCACACTCTTGGATGCATACCACACCGTGCCTTTCCAGCTCAACCCTTAAACAGTATGGGCACTATGTCTTTAAATAGTCTGACCTCAACAACTATTTTTACACACTGCGCTGTTTAAGTGAAGTGTTAGACATTAATTTTTGACAGAAATCCATTGCTGTTTTGCCAAAGTCTTAATAAATTCTTAAATAATGCATTATTTTATTTTATCTTTTTTTGATTCTTCTTTATTTTTGACGTTGTTTTCCCTTGATCTTACACAGAATTAAAGCTGTACGTCACTTACAATTTCTGTGGTCAGCCATGAATAATTTCTATACAATATCTAAAAAAAAAGAAGTAATTCCTTTTTGTTAAAAGTGTTCCAGTGAAGTGAGTTTGATATTGAAAATGTGACACAATTACACTGATTTATTTCACGGAAGCAGCGTGTGTGGTTTAATCATTTAGTGTTGAATAAGCAAACTTTGATTCTGAAATTAGATTTTTCTGAGCACAGAAAATGAAGGTCCTGAATGTGGATCATTTCAAACTGTATCCCGTCATATGGCATCCTTACACACTGGAAGACAGGGAAAGGCATTATTCTTAGCCGTTTTAATGATCTTATTTGTGAACTGTAACTATAAAGAAATATGCTTTTGTGTTTAACCTCTTTTTAAATGCATTGTTTTTTAACCTGTTCATCATGTGGTTCACCTGTCCTCGTTGCATGTGTCAATATCGTTTTTGGCAGTTGAATCATAGTATGTCACCATTCTATACTGAACTCTGTTAGGAAAGAAGAGGCTTCTGCAAAGCAGGCTCAAGAAGAGCAGGAGCAACACAGGAGGTGGCAGGAGCTTCGTACTCAGTGGCATGGACCAAGGCCTTCGATGTACCAGCAGTGTGGCCCTTGGGACCGGCCCTGTGCCAACTTTCCCCAGATGCCCAAAAGGGGCAGAGGATCCAATTGGCAAAATTTAAGATTTTCATCCCCTGAACGTGGCAAAAGGTTCAGCCGAGATGTTAGGTGTGCCACGTGGCATGCTGAAGGACCTCCTGACTGGCAGAAATGGGAATCTTTTGGACGTCAGGGAGGGAGTTTGCACAACCAAGGAAACTTATGGGGTGGTAGACAAGGTGGTTATGGTGTCTGCCCTCCACACCTGAGGAACCAGTTTCCCTGGAACAACAACCAGTTTAATGTCCCTTGGAGGGGAAAATATATGCAGCCACCACCACCTAGGTTTTTTAAACCGTCTAGCAAAGAGCCTCAGCAGACACCCAGCAGTTCTGAGAATTCGACACAGGGTGAACAGAGTGTAGAGGAATCTGGTGGAGAGCATGATACTAACAAAGGTACGGGTCAGAAGTCAGAGAAGGCTCATCGATGGGCACCATATCCACCATCTAAACATGGGGATCCTTTATCTCAGACTAACCTTCAGCCAATTTCAGATGTGGAATCTCCTCAAACCTCTACGGCACCAAGTTTCAACAAGGGCAGTCAGGACGTGGGGAGGACATCTCTGGCAGACCAAAGAAATCGGCAGTGTGAACCTAAAGAGAGTCATTGCAATGAGCAGAAGAGTTCCTTCAAGAACATTGGCAATACTAGCATGGATAGTTTTACCTACCCCCCCACCTCCACTACTAGGACAACAGAGAAGCCTGACAAGCTTGCTGAAGATGGTTCAAAAAAGAATCTCAGACAAACAGGAAGTCAAGACTTTGTCAACTGCAAAGGTTTTAAGCATTCCCATTCAAGCTCTGATTTCCCACAACATGCTACTTCCAATGCAGAGCAGCAAGATAGTCTGCTGTCAGAGATGCTGCGAAAAGCTGAAGAGACATTGCTTAATAGAAATAACCCTAATGACGTATCTGGTACAGAGAGCTGCCTCAAAGCACCAAAGGCTGCGCCTCAAATGAAAGAGCAAGTAGAGAGTACAGAATTAAATAAGAATAAAAAATTACATGAGAGTAAGATGAAACTGAACAAGAATAAAAGTCAAGAAAGGTTGGGTTTTGTGCAACATTTTAGCAATGGCCAAGAGCAGTTAACCAGTACTGAGACCTCAGTACAGTTTGGAAATCTGCGTAAAGACTGTAGGCTGTCTCTGCAATCTTTACAAGTTAGTACCTCCACTATGGACCACGAAGATGAAGAGGAGTGTGGTGAAATGGAAGAAGATACTCACTTACTAGTACAAGATCAAGTCATGGACGCACTTGATGAAGGTTTGTGCTCAGGTGGTGAGGGGTCCCACAGCAGTCCGTCCCAGCAAACTGCAGGTGGCGCTGTTCCCTCTCTAAGTAAACTTGCATTGCCTGCATGCCTCCAAAGGGATCTGAACCGTCATATTGGCCCCAAAGGCAAGGCAGCATCCCATGAACCCAACTTGAATATTGCCAGACGTATTCGAAATGTGAGTGGCACACGAAAAAATGAGACTGAGAAGGACACAGGACTTAAACCGAGCTTGCGACAGCTGATTAGCTCTTCTGGCTCAAGGCGGAATGTGAACTGGGATCAGGTCTACCAGGAAGTCAACAGGAAGAAGCAGGGCAAGGGCTTACCAAGGTACTGCATGAGTAGTTCTTCATTTTCTGTTTACGCGCATACAATTTATGCTTCCTTTATACCTTAATTTGTTCTGAATCTTTTCAGATTTGGTATAGAAATGGTGCCCTGTGAACCTGAGGGTTCGAACCAGATGGATAGTGATAGTGTACCTCTTACTGAGGGCTTTCATTGGGACTCGCTGTTTGAATTTAGTCAAGTGCCTTCCCGCAAGCGGAGCTTGTCTGAAAGCAATGTGGTCAAAGAAAGTGCTGCTGGGACCAGCTCCCTGCCCAAACCTGTAGACCCAGTGAGGGACTCGCCTTCCTGTGGCCCCTCACAGCCACCGAGGAGAGAGGAGCTGAAGTCCACAGGTCGTCTAGAGAGTCAAGGTTCCAAAGAGCCTTCTAAGGGCCCTGAGGAAGTTGAAGACGACGGTGGTTGTATATCAGAGTCTGAACTGATTGACACTCAAGGAGCTGGGAAGAAACGCAGAGCTCCTGGGGTAAGCTTCATACTCTCTACTATGGTTTATGCTTGACATACTCAGAAATACAGTAGCTCTAATTCTAATATAGCTAGTTTAGCAACCTGCCACATTACATAGCTCCCTTCAAAAGCAGAATTCAGTATAATTTGAAAAATATTATACATCAGAGGTTCCCAGTTTTGTTCCTGAAGATGTACCTTCCTGCAAAGTTCAGCTCCAAACCTAAACACATGTGGCTGAACAAATTAATTAAGGCTACGTCCACATGAAGCCAGAGCTTTCCTGGTCCAGTCCTTTTTTCTCTTGTCTCAAGAAATATCTGCGTCCACACGAAACCAAGAAACCGACGCTTAGCGATATAGTATTCTGCCACAGAGATGCACTAAAAACAGAGAAGAAAGCTTGGACTATGCACACAAAAACCTTATGCTCGGTATACAAATGAACATGAAACGATACATTTTTTAAAATCTGTGTTAATTTTTTTTAATGAAAAAATAATTATTTAGTGTTTGTTTTTATTGCCTTTACATGGCGTATAACTCCTAATCTATTAGGCCACGACTGCCCCTAGGAAAAAAATATATACAAATACGTTGTCCACATGAAAATGCAAGGCCGTTGTATTCAGATTTATCCACTTTGGGATCCAGTTTCAAACATGCATATCGGTTACACTCTCCCAAAACGCCAGATGCGTCTGGACAAAATAGTTCTCCAGGAAATAGGATTGGACACCTCTGTTCTGCATAAACGTTAATGAAAGAAGAACGTAAATTAAGTTTATTTCTTGCTATTATCTAATTATTGGGGCTTTCCACTAGGATGTTGTGTCTCCAGGGATTCCTAATGAAGATAGGAAAAACAAGAGGCAAAAAATTAAGGCTAAGAAAGGTAAGGAAACTATGTTATGCTATTTTTGTAAACCGAACAACACAGTGCCTTTGAGTATTTTAATGTTTCTGTCTATTGTGTTTTGCAGAACGCTCACAAGTGGATCAGTTGCTGGCTGTGTCTCTACGTGAGGAGGAGCTTAACAGCTCTCTTCAGGCTGTGGACAACAATCTTATTCAAGCACGTGCTGCCTTGCAAGCTGCCTATTTAGAAGTACAGCGCTTGCTAGTGGTCAAACAACAGGTAAGACGGTAGCTCTATGCATGTTGTTTTCAAATCTCACTGGGTTGCCTCTTGATTTTAATTTTTTTTTAATTAACAATTTTACAGGTAACGAATGAGATGAACTCTTTGAGAACAAAGCGCATTGAAATTCTTCAAGGAATGCAAGGTATGCAAATCAGATGGCAGGAGTCATGTAATGTCATGTGACCTTGGGCCACAAAACCAGTGTTAAATCACTGGGGTATACAGGTCCTTTTCAAACAATTTGCATATTGTGATAAAGTTCATTATTTTCTGTAATGTACTGATAAACATTAG
>JAUMHI010000061.1:15457650-15480405 GCA_032359435.1 Enteromius unitaeniatus
AAAAGTCTTCTGAAACATTTGGTTTCCACAAAGATATTGTAGAAATGCAGGAAGTCAGCATACCATCACAGGTATAAAATGCATATTAAAAATGTTTTTACTGTTGTTTTAAATTGTAATACCTTTTCACTATTTTTACCGTTTTCAAATATTTACACCTTTACAAAAATCTCACTTGACCCTAAATGCCTTTGAATGGGTCTATACTCTCAACTTGAGATTTATTTGTATAAATTCTAAAATAAAGTCTTGTTTTAAACATTGCTGTGGCTCTTGTCTCTGTAGGCAGTGCATTGTCACATGCAGAAACATGCTGAGGACGACAGTAAAATGGAGCCATGAGGGGCCAAGGCAATTTCACAGACACAGTCTCCTCTTTTCCCATATTGGGAATGTCTCAATCAGCCCTCACCAGAGGAGCCCTGTTCACGGGCATATTTTTATACGATCCATCAGATACCGACAAACTGCCACTTAGATGATGTAGATGCCCTAATTTAAATAGTAATGGTTGATTTTAACCTCTGAGAAATTGCTTTTATGTGTAAAAACAAGACAACAGTTATTGTAATTTTTCAAACAAAAAGAAAAGCATTTCTCTCTGAGTGCATTTAATTTGTTGGTATTTTAGAGGAAGTTTTTTTTTTTTACATGTGCCTCCTCTTTTTCACTTCTATCTGAAGTGCGAAATATGCTCAATTATTTTATACTGACGTGGCATTGCTCTGATACTCTCCTGGAAGGGATTGATTTCGCTTCTCCAAGTCTCTCATCTGATCCTACACCGTATTGTATCGTCAGCTCTGAGATTTACTGACCAAATAAAGACAGAAACTGTGGGAAACATTGGGGTACCGGCACAGCACAAGAGGTACGGCAGCTCCCTCAGCAAACACATGTAGCTCAATATTGTGTGTGACATATGACTTTACAGATCTTCTGATGTGGAGTGAATTCAGAAAGCATGAGACTTGTCGTGTCGAGCAACCAGATTTTAGTGTTGTAACATTGCAGGCTTTTATGAAGGACAAGGTCAATCAATTTTCCAATTATGTGGTATTAAATACCTTTCAAAACAATCTGTTATTATGGGACACTCACATTAATTATATTACATTTAGAATTTTAGTCAAGTTGCGTCTGGTGATTTTATTTGGTTTTCTTTTTTGAATCTATTTCCAAGAATTCTTTGTTTGGTTTTTCATCTTGGTTTCTTTGTGGTTGCTCACCAAAGTTGAAGTAAAGTTGAAAGATCCAGGTTTGCCGTGACTCTTAAGTCTGCAGTTGAAATGTTTGCTGTGGAAGTCTTTGAAAACTAAAGTGAATGTACTGTTTAAGGGACAGTGTGAACGAAAAGACAAGATCGTTTTATTTTCCTTTTTTTTTTTCTATAGAGAAAGTTTGTTTTTGCTTTTTTTTTTTTCTTCTTCACAGTATTTTGTGGCATTTGTGCCAGTAAGATTTGTAGTTTTTTTTGCAAGTCCGAGAGGGCCCTCACACAGGAAAGTACCTTTAATTTGCTGTGTGAGAATGAAAGTTGTAGGGGGATAAACATGGGAGGTGTTTTTGTGAAGTTGGGAGTGTATTACATCACTTCCTATAATCATCAGCCTTGTTACACACACACAAAACAAAAGTTAGTGTAACCATAAACTGCAATCGTCTTAATATCCTAACTTGGTTTCGTGGTTTTCTGATCTAAGGTTTTATATACAGTAACAGTGCATTTTACCGCCCCTGAAGAATTTGTATTTGTAACTATATATGGTCACTTTTTTCATTTTTTTCAGTTCTATCATTATAGATAAATTTACAGTTTGTTTTTTCACCAAGTCATAACCTTTAAAATGCGTCTCAGCTCTTTTGCTATAGTAGTGTGTTGCTGAGGAGAGATTTGCTGCCAACCTCTTACCTGGTAAACCCTAAGTTTCTCACACTTGTTTATTTCAAATACTGTTCAAATCTTTATAAACATTTTGTACACAAATGCTATTGAAACAAATAGAAATAAAAAAAACCTCTACTGTGCCACTGTGTGCATTTCTTTTATCCTAAGGGAAATTTGGTTTCATGGAGTTTATATTTAAGTGTAGTACTTTACTTGGGATGAATAGGCTACATTTCCATTGTTTTGAAAGCAATAACTTCTTTTAACACCGTGTCTACTGCAGAAACAAGTAAGCTTTTTTTTTATTATTGGTATATAAATCTGTTTAATTTCTATTTTTACAATATAACATTACCTGGTTATTAAAAGCTAAGATTCAAATGTTGTAACAGGGTTGAAAAAAATCTAACCAGATACGAAATAAATGGTCAAATATACTGCTTATATATTGTTGAGCTTTTACAGACCCTTTGTAAAGAAGAAAACAATTCTCCCATTTATTTTATTTTGTAATTGCCACTTGCGCTTGTGTAAATAATAAGGCTTTTTCACCCCTGGGAAAGCACTTCAACCAAGAGCTACACATTTATTTTGTTGAAACGGCTGAAGTCAGTACACTCATTTGAACAAAAGGTTAAATGTGGGTCAAGCACAAAAAATAAAAAGCCTAGGTTCGACCCATGTCTACACTCACAGTAATGAAATAAAAACCCTGAATGTTGCCATCCATCTTGAAATCTTGAGATGTTTCCAGATGATTCTCCTCTAGTCGTTTTTGATATTCTTTTCCTTACCTGGTTCTTCATGTTAACTTACAAACATAAATGTCACAAACAACCAGAATTTAAAACAATAAGGACCAACTACATGGTCCTCATGCAAGCTTTTTTTTTAATGGATTTTGTTCAATTCAAAATGGGAGGCTGGGATGTATGAAGTGCATATCTGGATAGACATTTAAAAAAAAAAAAAAAAAATTAGAGTGGTAGTAGGATGATTCCAAATGAAAACTCTTGAGGTTTGTAGTTTCATTCAGAAACAAATCTGAATTGTGTTTCGTGTGAATGGTCAAAACAAATTTTAAGTAGCTTTTTTCATTAGTGTAAAGGAATTTTCACTATCAAATGCTAGATTATCGATTATATATTAAGTCCATCAGAATATTGCAAAAGGAAACCTGAAATATTAGCATCTTTTGAGACTAGCTGAGGTAAGAGACATGCTGTAATACCAGTCTAGACAAACTTAATAAAGTTAATGTGAAAAGTTACTCTGAGGAATGAGTTACAACAGAAAACATGCCTCAAAAGCTCCTACTCCCCCAAAAACCTTTCCTGTGCAGTCTGACTAATAAATGTGACGTCTGTCTAATACTCAACACACTAACACTCATTTCACCCTTCTTGCCATCCCATATAAAACTTAATTGAAGAGGAGGAGTAATTATGTGCGAAGTTTCCAGAGCTGGTGTTCAGTGTGGGCTGAGGTACAGAGAAAGAGGTAACAGTAGTCTGGCACATTGAGTGATGAGGTAAGAGCTGGTAGTTCTGGTCCTTGCCGAGTCCGGGCTCACCTGGATCCGTAGCTGGTCTATGCGTACATAGTTAGCTGAAGCCACTGGAGAAATTGAAATTTAACACTGAAGTTCAACATTTTTGCAATAAGTAGTTTTAAATGACGTTGTCCTGATGTCCTAAAATTAAATATCATGTCTTAACATGACGAGCTGGTGTCCACTCACCTCCAGTACATTAAGTCTGATGGTGCCATCTCCACCTTGATCAAAGGCCTGGAATGCTCCTACAATGAGAACAGGTCCACTTCAGACAGTAAGCATGTATATTGTATGATTTTAGCATTAAATTAATTGTTGGTAACAAAAAAATAACGAAATTTAAACCTGAACGCAACGTACTGAAATGGTTAGTTGCTTAAATAATGGGCCATTTGCAGAAATGGTTCTGTATGTGTTCTCCACATTTTAGTGTGTAAATAAATTTAATTGGAAACATTTTATGAACAAATATGTACGTCTTCTTTGTCCCTACACTTTCTGTTCAACCCTGTTATGCTGAGATTTCCTTTTGTTTTAGTTCAGTTGTTGCTGCGTTGTAGTAGATTGTTCCATCGAGTTGAAGTTGTTCAAACAAATTCTTAATTTGTGGCCACAAACTATTATTATATTTTTTTGAGTCATGCACAGAGTTCTGTTAAAACAAATAATTTTGAATAGATACATGTATTAGTTTTTTTTTTTTTTTTATCTTAATATTCGATAGCTGAACTTTACACGTAACAGAGTTGATTATTTTTTTGCAGGGGAAAAAAAACGACTCACAATAATGTGATATGTTACAATGATATTTGCTCAATACTTTGTCTTTTTTCTAACGTCTTTAATCTGAAGACGTTATTTAAAATACTATAAAATAATCATGTCTTTTGAAAAAAAGGGTTGACGTGACATAAATGTGGATTTTGTCTTTTTAATGTATGTTTTATCAATTAAACTGTGCATTGTAAATGTATATTATTACTATGACAAAGGTAATATTGTAAATGAAAAATAATGTGTTATATTGATAAAAATAATTTAAAAATAATATTTTTCCCTGCTTAAATGTTCATTAAAATGACCCAGTACCTGAATGTATAATTACACTGTAACACCTTAAAATAAAAGGTTATCCTATTTGTTGGACTACTTGCTAAAAAAAAAAAGATTACAACTTACTGAACATCCCCTCCAGTCGCACAAGGCAGCTGACAAAACTGTCAAAGTCGACATTCATGTTTTCATTGGCATAGCGCATGGTGATGATGTCATAGAGCTGGTTATTCAGACGGAACCCTGAGTGGCACACAAAACGCGTGACTGAACATTGACAAAAACATCAGAGAGACAGATGTTCTTCAATATGAGAAAAGATGAACAACAGAAATACATGAAAACCTTCTAACCTGCATCATTGATAGCGTTTCTCATCTCGTAGCTGCTGATAGTGCCAGTGTGATCAAAGTCATAGCGCTTAAAGATTCCCTGTGGAGAGAATTTAAGTCAGTATAAGTCTTAATTAGTAGAATTAGTGGTAGTAGTATTGCTATTTATGTAGAAAAGAATGAGGAGACTTCAAACCTGCCACTGTTTGATTTTGTTCCACAAGTGTCTAAACTCTTGTAGATTAATTCTTCCTTTTCCATCCATCTGTGTGATTAGGATTAAGAAAGATTTGCATGCAGTATTATATACTATCACATCTGCTAGGAAATTAAAGCTACCATACATGAAATGGTGGAGAAGTTACATTTATCTTTTGATCTCTGTCAGAATCAGTAGATGCGTCAAAAACATAAAACTGATATCTTTCTTTTCCACCCTGTTATGCTGCGTTATTTTTTTAGTTATTTATCATCATGTTCCACAAAGTGATATATGTATATGTATTTATATATAGTCCACTATAAACAATGGGGGTCATTAAGATCTTTTTTAAATGTTTTTGAAAGAAGTCCATTAAGGCTGCATTCATTCGATCAAAAATACAGTAAAAGCAGTAATATTTTGAAATATTATTACAATAATAAAAAAAAACTGGTCCCACTTTATATTAAGTGTCCCTAATACCGGTGTACCTACATAGTAACTAGATGTGTATGTGGTATGTAACCACAGTGTAAGTACACACCCAATATTATACATATCTAGTTACTATGTAGGTACACAGGTATTAAGGACACTTAATATAAAGTGGGACCAAAAAACGGTTGGTCACACTTTATATTAGCTGGCCTTACCTACTTTGTACTTCAGAAAATGAGTACAATGTATTTATTGTGTTCTTATTGTATTTCAAAACTCTTTTGCTGCTAGTGAGGTGGGATACTGGTAAGGTTAGGGACAGGTTTGGTGGTATGGATAGGTTTAAGTGTGTGTTAAGGTGTAAAGGATGGGTCAGTAGTGTAGTTTTCAATGTAAGTACAAATATTGATAACACAACTAATTACATATAGTTATTTTAAAAAATATAAGTACAACATGGATGTACACAATGCATTTTACCAACTGATTCATTTAAATGTAAGTACAAAGTAGTTAAGAGCACCAAATATAAAGTGGGGCCAAACTGTTTTGTTTGAATGTTCTTTAAAATGTAATTTATTCATGAGAATTTATTTCAGCATTATTACTCCAGATATGATCCTTCAGAAATCATTTTAAAATAGACTTCCTCAACCACACATCTTTCTTGTGGTGTTCCACAGGGATCTATTCTGGCACCAACATTGTTTTCCTCGCAAAAGTCAAACCTGTTCTTTCTTTACTGCAGTTTACTCTATTATGGAGCAAATCAATCATCTATCAGGCATCTTCAAATGGTACAAAAAACTGCAGCCAGACAGAGAATATTAACCAGTTAATGTGTGGTGAAATATTATTTGATTTTACACTGACCTTTTATAATATTCATCTCTGAACAGAATATTTTCTGATAAAGAAATGTCAAAACTAGTGATAACACCTGAACTGACATTTCTGTTAATAAAAACATAAATTCCTAACTTTAAGGAGAATCTTTTCCTCAAAATAACCTAAATGTTTTTGGCAATACCTTTAAAGGGGATGTACAAAAGTGATGTAATCTTGATACAAAGGATACATCCATGAGGGCAATCATACTTCTACAGCTCTCTCGACTGAAGCCCTCAGTGTGTATGTCCTTGACTGTAAACAGCAGAGTTCTTCTTGAAGACATTATATAGAAAAAGCCACAAACATTCAATGTAATAATTATTCAAAGATACATACGTTTAGACACCACCTTGTTCAAGACATCTTTGAGTTCATTGGCTGAGATCTCCTTTTGCTGTAAGACACAAGAATAAACAGAAAGTCAGGTGTGGTGTTTATTACGCCAACATAAAACTGTCGGGATATGGCTGTTACCACTGTTACCACTGGCATGGCCAATTACCGGTCCCACCCCACCACCATACTCACACTCCCCCCAGCGCTCAGTGGCTCCCCAGTACTCACGTCCCCCGCGATCTGCTGGAAAATAGACAGGAACTGCTGGTCCTCCTCACTCTCTTCCCCAGTCGAAGCCGGATCCGGCTGATCAGACATGGGAGTTGTAAAATACACATGTGAGAACTCAATGTGTGAGAGGCCAAAGAATCTGATCACTAGTAGATTCTATATGATTTGCTCTCAATTGATGCAGATTTTGTCCCTCAAAATAAGTACTGAGAAATAACAAGTTTTCACATCCGGATCTAAATGCATAGTATTTCCTTCTGGAACATCAGTGAGCATTTGAACCTTCTGTAATAGTTGCCTATGAGTGCCTATGAACTCTTGTGGACTAAACAGTCAGATACTTTTTGTATGATCCCTCTTATTTTGGTCAAATAATTAACATTTTGAACCCAACTGTAAGTGCAACAGATTTTAGCCTACATATTACTGTAATAATCATAATATTGCACACACAATATGACTGTGAAAATACCACCCAGCCTCATGTATTTTAAATACCTATGTTTAAAGAGCCTGTTTGTTGCATTTGATTGCAGTTCTTTTTTCTTGCTCTAGAGTGAATGCCCCCTATGTATGCTCATATGAAGTTTTTCCTATTTCTAAATGTAAAAAAATGGGTCCCTTTCTGCCAAAAGGAGTGTAAAGGAGAAACAGTGAAAGGAGTGGAAGACACCCATTTGCTTTAAAAACTGTCCAATTTTAGCATGTAATGACTGCTACATCCAAGCAAATTCATTCTAAGTCTAAAAATGTTTACAATGCATATATAGTAAGTGATGTCGCAACATAAAAAAACATGCAAAACATTTAGCTAAATATTAGTCTTAGTTAAGCTAGCTTAATTCAAACTAATTCTCTGTTTAGTCTGTTCTTGAAAAGGTTACAACGTCTTGGGAAGGTTTTAACGTAGTTTCAGAAATTGCAGACATTGAAAATGAAACTTCATTTGGTTAGTTTAATGTTAAGCTAGCATCGACAAAAGAAATAAAACTTTAATTTACCTTAAACTAGGTCAATTATTTAAAAATTATCTAAAAAAAATCACATGGCCATGAATCAGATTCAGTTAGATGGTCAGTTTAGACCTAGATGGTCTCTCTTTACCCACTGACTCGGCTCAACTTACCCCTAACCTGGGGAAAATGAGCCATGGTACTATTTGTAATAAAGGCACGTCTCAGTTAAACTCAAATGCTTTGTAGATGACCAAGTACTTACCACTGGATGATCAGCTTCAATTCTGTTCTCAATCTCCCTGAGAAGAAACCAACAAAAACCGGTCACCACAGTAAAGAGCACAGGTCATCAAAGCTTTAGGGGAGCCTTTTATCATGTAGGTTTTCCTTCATATTTGAGCGAGCTTATTCTTCAGTATCTCTTTCCACTTTCCACTTTTCCATTATCAATTGTTATTCTGCTTATATCAGCCATATGACCTTACGTTTTTACGTAGGAATTACTCAAACTTACCATGTATAATTACTTAAATGTATCATTAAGAGTTAATTCTCTGTATAATTTGATAAAAGGTGAGAAGTTAGACCAATGGTTACAATGACTATCACAGAGCCAGTGGTTAATACACATTTAGGTCACATCAAAAAACTGGAAATCATTTTGGGCATGATCCTTGTTGAAATACTCCTTCCTCGTCCTTCATCAGCATTCCTCTGAGAACCTCGGCAGTCCTTTGTGTGTCCACGTCTTTCTTGCAGCTGAAGTTTAATTGTGCTTCAGTGTGGGTCAGAACTGTAAGGAAATGTTTACCGGAAGGTCCCAAAATGTGCTGGTGCTTGTCCTAAAAAAGATTCCATTACAGCCTCGAACTGGGGCCGATTTCTTCCAGCTCTACAAATCAAATTGTCGTTAAAATTTTTGTCCTTGTTGTTTTTTCCACCCATTTTCCTCCCAACTGTTTCTCATCCCCTGTATAGAGTACTCAATCAGGTAACAGTTACATTACCTTGGTAATCATTTAATAATGTAACCACACCCCTTTGTACATAAACTAACACCCATTTAATATTTAAAGGGGTCATATGATGTGATTTCAAATTGTGTTACAAGCTGTTAGTGCATAGATAAAATCCCTGAGGTTTTAGTATGTGTTCAGCGCATTTACGAAGGACGGACTCCTAAAACCTGGAGAGTAGTCTATGCTGGCTGTGCATAGAAACTATAAAGTGGAGCAATTCTACCTCTGCAAGCACAGTCTGGCGCTTCTGACTCACAAATTTTAAGTAAGTTACGTTTACTTATTAAAAGTAACTGCTACTTACTATTCAGATGCAAGTTCTGAGCAGTGAAGGGTAGTGCTTGTTGTTTGTTATTTCACAAATGTAGACGGTGTTATGTTTACGAGGCGCGATGCAACACAATGCATAAAAAGACAGTACCAAGTCTTGATAATCAGTAATTATGTCTCCACTGGGTGCAACAAATGCCTTGTTTGTGTTTTTATTGTTTTGGTGTCATCACGTCGGGATACTATGAAAAGGGGAGCATAACATTTCCACCACATGCTTGCGGTAGCTGGCCAATCAGAGCATGCCTCTTTTTTTTTTAGAACGGTGAGCTTTGTACAAATCGACCCATTTCAGGTAGCGGGGCTTAGAGGAGAAAAAAAAATTATGTTTAGCAACATCATATGACCCCCTTCAATCATGCAGAGTCTTGACTTCTGTAACAACTGCTTTGAAACCAAGTGTTTCAGAAGTTCATCAGTGGGCAACTATACATAAGTTTTCAGGGGTCATTTACACATGATGAGTTTTTGAAATGAAAAAAATTGTATGTGAGCATTTTAAAACCGTGTGATGAGATGCTACAAAAGACACAAACAGGGAGTACATACAATAAAACGCAGCAGTATAGTGCTTTTTTTACATCAACAAACAATGAAAAAGCAGTGCACTGGACTAGTGCTGGCAAACAATTAATAGCTATTAATCACATCCAAAAGAAATATTTGTTTAAATTATATATGTGTGTGTACTGTGTATATTTTATGTATATATCTATATATATATATATATATTAGGGCTGTCAAAAATAACGTGTTAACAGCGTTAATTATTTTTTGTCAATAATTGCGTAAATTTTTTTAACGCATTTCATGCATGCACAGTGTGACAAATTATTTGTCAGGAAAGTGGGACAACAATTACCTCGGAGTAACTGCACATTGCATCAGTGACACGTGGGAACTGAAGTCTTTTACGCTGGCTGTATTAACGCGGCAGCGCATAGCAGTAGTAGAGCAGAAGCGCCAGTGGCTCGAGCGATAGTTTCGGCACCAAGTCTATTTTTGCTGTGCTGCTTACGCTGAATTAAAGTGAATTAAGCGTTGTTCTTGATCTAAATTCAGGTGTAGTTTCAAATAGTGAATAATCCTGATTAGTCCACTGAAAATCCTGATTAATTTGATGAAAAATTTTAATCATTTGACAGCCCTAATATATATATATATATATATATATATATATATAAATACACACATATGCATGTATACATTTAAGAAAAATATGAAATATGTTATGTATCAAATTGATTTTAAATATATTCTAAATGATATGAATATAATTCTATACATGTAATTTTTCAAATCCATATTGTATGTGTGCGTATTTATGTATAGATAATAAATATACTTTGGAATACGATTAATCACGATTACTTGACTACCAAAAATGCATTCTTTGCGAACGGGCCCTTAACCAACATTATTTTAATTAATCGATTTGCTTTCCAGTAAAAATTTAGACTTTAGACACTTTCAAAAATATG
Source organism: Enteromius unitaeniatus (assembly GCA_032359435.1). Taxonomy (NCBI): domain Eukaryota; kingdom Metazoa; phylum Chordata; class Actinopteri; order Cypriniformes; family Cyprinidae; genus Enteromius; species Enteromius unitaeniatus. Next base: position 15,468,363 of record JAUMHI010000061.1, read on the forward strand.
AAAGTGTGAGAAAAAAAATTTACTCAGACATCACTGTACATATTTTTTTTTAAACCATCCCTTCTGCTCTCACTCACTCAGAGGTGTTTCTCTTTTCAGAGAAGACGCGGAGGATGAACTCGCCCTCCTGGTGCGGCTCGTAGGTGGAAGGGATGATGACGTACTCCCCAGGGCTCAGGCGGAAACGCTGGGTCACCTCGCGCAGGTTAATGTAGGCCCTGGAACGAGCCTTAGAAGTGCTAGACATGAAGAAATCCTTCTGCAAGTGCTGCTTGTTTCCATGCATCTGTCAGACAGAGAAACGCAGAAGCATAAAAAGGATAAATGAAGTTTATGTTTTATCTATAAAACAGTGGTAGATGGCAGTAAAAGCGCAAATGAGCTAGGAGTGGTAAACTCGTCCCGTCTTGTATTTATCGTCTTTACATTTTCATACCTCCTTTGGAACCTATGGACAAATGAAAAGAGTTAAAAGAGGGTTGGACAACCAGATAAATATCTCTATGTGTGTTAAATGTTAAATGCTGCATAATTTCACGCTTTTAATTACATACAAATATAAATACAATATCTGTAGTCTCTGTTTGATACCTCGTAGATGGAAAATCCAATAGTGAAGAGATTTGCACCCAACTTGCGTTCTCTACGCCTGTTTTTCTGCATTAGAGCGACAACAAATGTGCAAGCCACTTCATCATCCTCCGGGTCATCATCTTCCTCCAAGAGACGCAGGCGGTATTGTGGATTTGTCCAGAATGTGTCTATAGGAGGCCACACATGAAATATTAAAGCCATTATTGTTTTTTCCTTGTTTTTTTGTGAAGTACTTTGAGATGCATTTATTAGCTTAATGTAAGATTAATATTATAATTAAAATATTAAATAAAAGATTAGTTTTTTTAGTTGTTTCAGTTTAGTTAGTCTCAATTTATTAAAACAACATGAACCTGGATAATTCCTGCATCCTCCAGCGGAACACCCTCTTACCCAGCGTCCCTCATTAACAGACACTGTCCATTTGTGCAACTTATCATCCTCCAGAGCATCAGGAGTCAGGTTGCAAATCTCAATTTTAGTGTAATTTTTCTTAAAATCTTCAAATGACATCCTACGGGATGAGAACAAGAGTTATAACTTTATTTCTCTCTTTCTATTAATTTCTAAGTGAATGAAAATAAAATATCTTTTACAAGCAGATTTCTCTCTTCTAGCCTGAGTCAAGACTATTTTGTAATTGGTCTCAACCACAACACATGGCTCTCAGAATTCATCATTAGAATATGTTTGCTTGCTCACCAGAATTCTCCATCTTCAGCATTCTGTTGCTGAAGTTTCTCTTTTTCACCTTTAGAGAGAGTTTCCCACTCTTTTGAACTGCAGTAAAAAAAGAAATGATTTTAGTAACTGCATACTAACACCTACTCGTTAACCCTGTAAAGACTAAAAATGACATTTTTAATGGAAGTCGGAAGTTTATTGACCAAAAAAACGAATGCCTTTAGACAAAAATAAAATAAACAAAATGCAAATATGCATATAAAATATGGAACTTGTACTTAAGTAAAAATAAATTAAAATAAGATCTCACTCTATATCTCTTAGTAATATAACGAATATACAATAATGAAATGGTACTAAAAAAATAAAAATGTTCTAATGTCTACTTTACATATCATTATAAAGATTTCACAGAAAAATTGAGATTTTTACATATAGATGAACAATTCATCTAAATGTCCTAAAAAATATTAACTTGATTACATTATATACATTCAAAACATGTTGATAATTAAGAGGTTTTAGCAATATGCATATTAAATTTGATGCAGTAGTCTTAAGCAAGTTTAAATTCAGGAATAAGCAGATACTCACTTATCGCTCCAAGGTCCATTCCATTCTACCTGACCCCAAGGGTTACGCAGACGCACCAGACGAATCTTAGACTCCTTCTGCTGGGACTGTTTACACTGCAGACACGAAATACCATCAGACACTCTTAATACTGAAACACACGACTAGAATTAATCATGTCATAATTTATGTCATATGTTATGTTTACATACAGTATGTATGTATAATATAAATTATATGAACATACATATATTTCGAAATGCAAATATTTTCTAAATATACACTGTTTGTGTGTGTCTTTATGTATACATAATAAATATCACAAATAATCATTGCCGAGCACTAAAAAGAAATAATCATAAAAGTACCAAATAATAGAAGGTTTACCTCCTCTACAGCAGTGACAGAGTAGGCATGACCCTTCACAAGTCCTGTTGTAGTACGGGTTTCAAAGCGGGCTGGAACCAGGGACTGTGGGTAAAGATTTATTTGCCTTATTGTAGAGTACCATACTTTTTTCATTACCTTTTCATACATTTACAATCAATAGTGTTTCAAAAATAAAACATCAGAATATCTTCCGGGTCACTAAGCTTTCTTCTGCTTGACTCACATCAATGGAGCAGCCCATGAGGGAGCCTCTCTCCAGAGCTGATCTCATGATCTTATACAGCTCTTTAGGGGCCTCCTTCATCTCATAGAACTCAGTCACTCCGCCGGTGAAGTCCTCCATCGCCTCAGCTGTGTTTCCACCTTTCAGAGCCTCATAGGAACCATGAAGCCTTTATAGGAATACACAAATGACACCTTACTGTCAAAAATAAAGTGTAAAAGTGTTTGACCTCACTTCTTCTTTATATTATGTGCACAAAATAATGGTAATACATTTTATAGTTACTTACTACAAAAAAAAGAAAAGAGAAAATGCCTATAAAGTTATACTTTACAATGATTTCTGCTAATTGGGAAATACAGTATTCCCAGAAATGTGACGTTTGTGTTCATATGCTTTAAAAATAAAATTATCAGTATCTAATGTTTGTTTCCAACTGATAATCATTCAATTTGCATGGTATCATCCATTTCGTAAATGTAAAAGTTTTGCGTATTAATATGATATTAATTTGACATTGATGAAATTCAACATTGATCAGAAATGCGTTATAAAATTGCAATTATCAGAACAAAAGTCTAAATTGTGAGATTCAAATGCAATGAAAATTCAATTATCTTTAAATTAACATTTAATTTTAATGTGACACTATAGTAATAATATTGTGTTATTAAAGTAAATGATGCTACATAATTTGCATTTGTAGGACAGAGGGTATGGACAATATGATATTCACACAAATAATCACACAGTTTCCTCAAAATGGCCAATGCATATATATATATATATTTCAATCAATAAAATCTTAAAAGATGTTTTAACTTCCAAATTTAAAGGACTGCCAATTCCAAAGAAGATGGAGTAAAATGTCATGAACAGATACTTACTTGGCATAAGCTTTTTCCAGCAGAGCGCTCCAGAATTCATTTCTTTCGGCTGATTTGGTGAAGACCAGCTGGTTGTTGAAGGTGGGAATACGGTCGTCGACAACGACATCCACCCAGTCGCCATAATGCCAGAACTGAGTAGGAAAACAGAGTGTCAGAAGGCACCAGAATCAGATTTAAAGGGGTCATATAATGCCAGATGCACTTTGTGCAAGTGTGTTGGGTGCACACAACCACCCTATAAGGATAAAAATCCACCCAGTGGTTTTTTTGTTATCTCCTTAAATGTTTTCCCCTTTCTCAAATCGAGCCGTCTGCTCATGTGACGTCACACAGCCCTCCCAGGATTGTTGATTGACAGCAGCGTTTCACACAGACTGGACGGGGGTCTTACCTCAGACTTTCGTCTTTCCTAATAATGTGCTAATTAACAAGTTTCACTATGAATGTAGTCTAGGACTATGAATACGGCTAAATAAAGCCTCGGAAAAGAGGTGCAGGTACAGCGGAGCTCATGAAGATTTAAATGAGACGTACACAGAACAGATGAGCATTGAGGAATTTTAAACAAACTGTATTACAGACTTTTCATTAAGAACCTAAAGAATCATATCAGCTTGTGGAAAATTGGTGTATATCACCTTTTTAAGAAGATATCAGTCCAAAGCTGTTTAGTTCAATCAAAGAGTATAGAAGAAGATATAGGGCTTCTATACTCTTTGGTTCAATGTCACTGACCTGGAAATGGAAAATTCCAGCATAGCCTTCAGAGAAGCTCTGCTCGTGTGGTACAATACGATATAGCAGCTTGTCGTTCAGAGTCAAGGATGCAATGGCTGCAAGCAACCAGCAGTCTCCTAAAATGAACAGAAAACAATATCTCACATCAATAGGGAATATTTGGGATGTTGCACTATTTACAGTAAAACAGGGGCCTACACTGCTGATCGCAGCATTTTTAGACTGTCCAGGGCAACATGCCAAGTAGGTAATCTACTCTATGTATTAGCAACCTTTGTGTCTTTGGTCTCTTTTATTGCCCATGTGGGGTCACAACAATAGGTAGCGCTGCTAGCTGGATTCCCTTCCAACAAAGTAAACAATATGGAGGGGTCCCGCTGGCCTGTAGTTCTGAATATGGGGGCCTGAGAGAGGTTGATTTGGAATGGAATGATTTGGTAAACAGTCTGTAATATATTGTGTTAATATGGTAAGGTTGATCTTACCCAGGTCTCCCTGGCAGATATCTGTTCTGCTAGCGCCTCCGACAATGAACTGTGGGTTTTCACATATCTCCTGCAGGACACACATCATCAACGAGTTTGTTTATGACTGAAACAAAAGCTATGAGATTATACACACCGATTCAGAGATATGTAGACTCGCACTGTTTCTGATCATTTGTTTCATGTTTTGAATGAATGGATGGACAGACTAGATGTTACAAAGTTTTAACTTAAAGTATGGAAACCTGTTTCCATCTCAGTTCATAATAACAATAACATGGAAGAAGTGTATGTCTTTGTGAATTAATGTATTGTAATTGTGACTTTATATCATAATTGCACATTTATTTTTCACAGTTGTGACTTGCTCTGTCTTACAATGTTACTTTTCTAATTTCTCATAATCATGACATTGTATCTCATATTTTGACAGTTTCTCATAATTGTTATTTTGTTTCTTACAGCTGCGACTTTGTATTTTACAATGTAGCTATTTTTCACAAATTGAGACTTTTTGTCTCATAATGACTACTCAAATATGACTTTATACTGTATGTAAGAGTGACTGTATTTCTTGCAATTGTGTTTTGATCATTTTTTTTTGATCAACGCAACTGTTTTATGTATTTGTGACTTTATAGCTCACAACAAAGCTTTCTCACAATTATGACTTTTTATCTCACAATGTGACTATTTCTAGCAACTTTAAATCCCATGACGCAACTTGCAATCGCTATATACTACATTTTACAGTGTGACTAATCCTGTAAATATGATTTTATATCTCACAATATGACAGTCTCTTTAATCATAAACTTTACATGCTTACTTTACATCTCAGTGTGTACTCTTTTTGCATTTACAATTATATGTCTCACATGTGACTATTTCTCGTAATTGTGACTTTATCGCTCACAATGTTAATATTTTTCACAATAGCAACTTTATCTCAGTGTAACTCTTTCTGGCAATTGCAACTTTATTTACCACAATGTCACTTTATTTTACTGTAAACTTATTTAGTGTAAAATTGATTTAATATCTCAAAATGTGAAAAATCTTGCAAATGCAACTATACTGTATCTTACAATATGAATTTGATTTCTCTTAATTGTGACTCTATATCTTTCATTTCCACCATTTCTTGTAATTGTGACTATTTTTTCAGTTGCGACTATGCTGTATGTTGCAATGTGACTTTCATTTCTCTTAACTGTGACTTTATATCTAATATCTAAACTATGTCTGACAATGTGACTATTTCCCATCATTGCAACATTTTAGCTCACAATGTTAATATTTCTTGCAATTGCAACTTTATATTCCACAATGTGACTATATTTTTTGCAATTGCAACTCTATTTCACAGTATAATTTTTCATGTTGTGTATAATAACTATATCTTACAATGTGACTTTCATTTCTCTTAATTTTCACTATAATTAATTGTAACTCCTTCTTGCAGTTTTATAATTCACAAATGAATTTATTTTTCTTTATTTCTCTCAATCTCAACCGTTAACGTGCATGTGTGTTGTCTTGTGCTGTGCTACAGCCGGTATTTCAAGGAAATATGTGTAATATTTTGTAAATTCCTTTATGCTTCATAAATAATTTTATTAAAAACTCATCAGTTACCCTTCAATATGCTATTCTATCGTTGTCACAAAAGAAAAGTGTTTATACCAAGCTTCTAAACACACACACACACATGAAAAAAGTGATAGCTAGCCCCAGTTTTACCCAGATTCTCTCTGAAATCTCTCTCTTGTCATCTAAGCATTTTCATTTCCCATGAATGTGCATGCAAGCAAATAAATCACTTTTTAATCCCATTAGTTGAGCTGCTTCATCCATCCCATGTTCCATTTCCACATCCCACTCACTCATTATAGTCCCGGTCCAATCAAACCGACCAAGGCCTTCTGCCTCCTACCTTGGGACGCTTCCAGACAATGTTCTTGACTTTGTTGGACTTGTGTCCCAGCTCTTTGAAGCCAAGGGAGTCCACAGTGGCAGGGAAGGATTCATCCTCAAAAAGGGCCTTCTTCTGGAGATACTCCTGCTTGAGGATGTTGTAGTCCTGGCCACTGAAACGAATGGGTTTGCTCAAAGATCCTTCACCATCTCGTCTCTCTCTTTCACGGATTAACCGGTCGCAAAAAAACCCAGATGGGGTATAGGGCATCTTGTCTGGGACAGTGTTTTTTAGGGGATTGAAAATACTGGCTTTTGCCACCACAACTTAAGTCTCACAAGTCCAAAATCCCTGGCATAAACTCAAACAGTTGGACCTCTGATTGGCTGCGCTGCTAAATGACGCACCTTTCATACAGTCAGGGATTATAAACCAGGGTTAAAAGAAAAAGACAACGTGTGAACACACTCCTTTTACGTACACACAAACACACCTGCATACATACAAACACAAACTGCTACAGTCTTCTCTTTGGATTGCTCCCATTGGCTGATGAACAATGTGTATTCCGCTCTCGTGCCGCCATTGTAGGGTGAAACAAAAGAGAGCGGCCCTGCAAAAAGAGGCCAGTGAGATGGCCTACCTCAGCAGTAGGCATTCACATCCTTTAAACCTGTTCTCAATAGAGTTCAGCGTTAAGCACTCTCAGCATAACGACAGCAGGCTTGACCTAACTCTCTATATAACGTCACTTTATGAATGCGGATAATTAATAACTAAGTTGTTGAACGTTTTATAATAAGATAGTGTTTCAAATTTTGGAGTCATTTTTTAAATGTCTTCAATTCTCATCAAGGCAATAGAGCTTTACAGTAAAATGATTATATTGTGAAATATTAAACTTTAAAATAACAATTTAAAAATATAATTTATATCTGTGTGACGGTAAAGCTGAATTTTCAGTCATAATCATTTGGAAAACCATTTAATATGCTGATTTGCTGCTCAAATTATATTTATTTTATTAATTGTGGAGACTTTTTTTTTTCCAGAATTGTTTAATGTACAATTCTTTGTTATTGTTATCACTGACAATGTCACTTTTGCATCCTTGCTGAATAAAAATTATTTCTTTAAAAAAAATTACTAATCTTAGTTTATCTAACCCTTTTTTTTTAAATCATAGAAAACGTTACTTTTTGAGAATTCTTTATTTAGAAATGAACATTTTTTGCAAAAAAATTGCAAAACCTCCATCATGTCAACTCTGCAGTCTCATAAATGTATGGCAAAGGAAAACGGCTAATAATTCATGTTAAAGGAACCACGCCATTAAAAGTATCTCATGTCATCATATTTCTTGATGTAGATGATCATTGTGGAGGGAATATTTAATATTACATTCCATTATTAAAGTGCTGATTTCGTTAAGCAAATGTTTTATTGCGATTGCGATTGAAGTTGTTTTGATTTTTTAAGGCAAGCACCTGAAATACTGTAAAACAACCAAATTTTAAAAAGTATAAAATAATAAAAAAAGAACATTTCAGTGGTTTGAAAAATACTATCCACTACACCACAATTTCCCAGTCTTTGTGTATTTCTAGGTCCAGTCCAGTTAAAGTTAACAAACCTCGCTTCGCATCAAAGTCAAACGTGACTGCTGTCCTCTGCGCACCTTAAAGAGAGAAACAGAAGGTTTAGTGACTAACAACTCTCTGGTTTATATCTAACACCATATTATTGATGTATTCCACTAGTACTTACCACATAAGAAAACCTTTGGCCTCTTCATGCCTGATTTCAGCTTGATTTTTCTTTTCAAGCTTTTCAGACCAAGAATGACCACTGATTCGACTTTGTCATCTAAGACAAACGAACCTTGATCATCAGCACGACTGAAAACACATGACACAAGGAGAAGGGCATACTGAGCTCCCTGAAAACACACAATGCAATATAACCTGTTCTATTGTTTTCTTTATTTTTTGGAAGTCTCATCTTTTTAATCACATTTCCCATACTTTGTAAATAGCCACCAAGGAACAAACGAATGGACAGACAGACAAACTGACTGATTGATTGGGATAAAGAAAATTAAATGCAATGTTGGTTCATTACCTGTTGACAAGCTTGCCAGCTTGCATGGTAAAACGACGCAGACAGAACTGCATTTGATCTCTGTAACTAAAAGAGTGGCCATCATCCAGATAAAGGAAACCATCAGCATTGCCCTAGAATGCAAAACACACAGTATGATCAAAATCAATAGTCTGTACATGTGTGAGTGTGTGTGTGCGTTCAAATCTCTTTTATAATTGCACGACTTAAAGATCTGACTATGAGCCCTTAACAAAACATTCAAATCATGTACAACACACACACACACACACACACACACACATATATATATATACATATATATTTTACAGGCTTCGTGAAATACTCAGTTCTGAATCATTCGCCGCATTCCAAGGTTTGTTATTCCCAGATAACTACCGGTAAAACCAAGAACACAAGCTAATCCAGGTACTACGGATCATCTTGACCCCGCTGTTGATGACAGTTTGGCGCCATCATTTGGCTTAAAAATGCTAACAACGAGTTAAAATGGAGTACTTCAAGAACATTCATTTCAACGTGTACAGAAAAAAAGCAAAAGCAGTGGATTTCAGCAGTGGATAGAAGATGATTCGACTGACTCCTTTGTTAAAACAAATTATGTTTTTTTTATTATTGAATTTTATAATTTTTTGGGGGGAAAGAAGCCGGATAATGTCCAGATAGCAGGTTGTTATCGCTAAATAAAGCCCTTCAGTCTTATACAACAGCCAATAAGCCTGTCGGGCTTTATGTATGGGATAATAACTACAGGCTGCCTGAACTTTATCCTGCTTATTACACGGCTATTTGCCACATAAGGAAAAAAACTTGACATGAATATGAATTTGAAACATTTTATTGGCATATTTGTTTTAAATTAACATTTTCATCCTTCCACGAAACGATATAGTACCACGTGACTAACATTCAAACGTTAGTAAGACAATTTATAACATCATGAATATTATTAATTATTAATATGAAATTTTTCCATTGTTAATTGTGGTTGTCCAGTGTTTGTCGCAAGATGGCACCAAACAGTAATCTTTGTTGGCGTGGAGGGATTTTAAACAAATAAGTAGTACCGGCTATGCGTTATTACTTTGCAGGGTTATTATTTGAAAAGAAGGAACCTGTAAATGTCTGAACTGACCAATCAGAATCAAGCATTCCAGAGAGCCGTGTAATAATCTGCCATAACAACCTGCTGGCTGGACATTATCCCTTACTTATTAGCGTTATTAACTTTTTCATTAAAAAAAATCTAATAAATATATTACTGTTGTAAAATGTGTACTGTAAATAAAAAAAAAAAGATTTTAGCTATTTTTTACACAAGTTATAATACTAATATTTATGTCTATTCCTCACTTTCAAATTGTATTTAAATTGTAAACCAGTTTGAACAAAAATCTGAAAATATATGCAAATGTAAATGAAGACAACCCAGTACATACTGGCAACATGAATATGTACATCAAACTAAATCATATATATAATGTCTTGGGGATTGGCAAAAATAAGCAAAAAACTTTGGTAAGAATTTTTATATGTTCTTGTTAGGCATTACTTCCTATAGTACATATAAATTATTCTTAAGATAAAGTAACTAAACTCAAACCAACAAATTAAATCCGTTTTTCTCTGATGAATTTTCAGCATCATTACTCACACGAGCCTTCAGAAATCATTCCAATATGCTGATTTGATGCTCATGAAACATTAAAACACTTATTATTTTTAATGTTGAAAACAGTTGTGCTATTTAATATTTTAGTGGAAACCATGATGCATCTTTTTCAGTATTCACTGATGCGTAGAAAGTTAAAGAGAGCAGGATTTATGTAAAACAGAAATATTATAAATATTTATCATGATCATCATAAAATTTCACAACTTCCATGCATCTGTTCGATGCATATTTGCCAGTATAAATTCCCTTACTCATGCCAGTAATAAAAAGCTTAATAACTCTGCTAGCATACAGTACATATTGATATTAAAATTTAATTACATCTCTGACCCATATTATGTTACCACCCTGTAATTTCTGTACTATTGTCATGTGGTCACCTTACTGTCCAGGGCCACAGTGAGCGTGATTGGATGCTGCTGTAAGTCTGCTGTACTGGACCCACAACCCACTCTCCTGGGCACCACTGTCCCACCACGCTGAAACACTGGCACCTAACACAGAAGATATAGCGTAAATAACCCAGCAAGAACACTAGTGTTCAGTTCAGACGTAACAGGAGTCACTCACAGTGTTCAGAGTCACTGGCAGATCCAGAGTTCTGGCCCCCTTGTGTTCTGCTGCCGTATTTGTGTCGTACCACAGCTTTCAAATACACAGAACCGCTCTTATGAATGCACTTTAACCTTCAGTACAATGTATTCTGTACAATTCATATGGAACGTAGTCTTACCTCAGCAGACCCTGGGAGAAAAACCTTCACCTCTGTGACCCCAGGATCTGTCACAGGGCACACAAGGAGAGCACCGCCTGTAAAATATCCATTAGTTAAGAGTGGTACTGGACATTGTACTGCTATGTTTTAAGAATTGTATGGTTATGTATTTAAGTAAGCTACCAGTGGTGGATGAACACAAATCAAGTAAAAAAAATTCCCATCCTCAGAGGACACAAGAGAGCAGTGGATTTAGTGAATTATTTAGTCTATAATTACGCTGCTGCCATACAGAGCTTAATGCAATTTGTTTTCTAAGTGTCTACCTACACAGACATAAAAGGCTGTTTATGTAACTTGTGTGTTTTTAACATTAACTTTGCAAAGCAAAGAAAAAGGAAAGTGGGGAAACCCAAACAGACATGGAGAAGATCTGTCGAGAGCGAAGTTAACTATTTCAAATAATTTGGTTTAAAACATGATTTCAGCATTATAGATTTATTCAGCATTTAGGCCCGGGCCCGATGGGCCTGGACTTTTTTACGCCCCTCGGGACAGGCTTCGGGCCAATTTTGACTTAATAGTTCAGACGCGGGCCGGATGCACGCAATAATCTGCGTTTAGATGCACGCAATAATCCTGCTGCAATGCCCCAGCAAAAGTAATTATCATGAAAGTCCCGGGGGAAAACAATAGGAAGACATTTGAATTATTACTCATAAACAAGTGTTTTCTGAGTCCGTGTCGCAAAGATGAATTTCCTGATTCTCCATCTCCTCATCGACGCACTTTTAAAGAGAAGTCATTTTTACCGATTATTTAATTTAATTCGTTTTTGTTTTCCATTTTTTTTCCATTAAGTGGTAATTTAAAGCTTTCTTTAGATATATTTATCATGTCTATTTTGTGAAGAGCTCCTGTTAAACAAACTTATATTTAACAAACAAAAAATGGCTAAATTAGCTTAATAAAAAACGGAACAAAATATAATCATTCTGCCATTACACTCAAAACTGAACTATTTTAATAGCTGAAAC
>JAUMHI010000061.1:15480505-15519702 GCA_032359435.1 Enteromius unitaeniatus
TAGCTTAATAAAAAACGGAACAAAATATAATCATTCTGCCATTACACTCAAAACTGAACTATTTTAATAGCTGAAACCGCAGTATAAGACGTTTTGGTAGAAGGGGAAAAAGATTATATTTCACTATCATAACATTTACTATTAAAAATCTCTTAATAAAAACATAAATTAAAGATTATTATATTGTAAACAAAAAAATACATTGAAAAAATGATAGTGATTATTTAAAAATAAGAAGTGCTCAATAAACGGGCATTACTATCACATCTAGATACTCCATACCTACATTTTTGAGTAAAAACAAAAAAGTAAAAAATTCCACCACTGATTTTGTTAGCTGTATAACAGTCGAACTGGTTATTTTTACCAATCATGTACTGGTTTTCCAAAGCAAATGTGCTTGTATCATTGGGAAACTCGACCCAAAGAGGTCTATGAAGAAACACATAGAAAAAATACGGAGGTTGGGACAGGCCTGGAGAATAAAACATACATCTTTCTTAACAGCTCACTTCACTGATGTAATAAGATAAATCTATTATACTGTATCAGTCCATGATATGAGTCATACTAAATAAGGCTGTGTTGCAGATGAAAATGCAGTACCTGATGGGAGGCAGCCCTGACTTGTGTGCTTGGTGAAACAGACTGTACCAGTACGGCAGGAGACAGTATCTGTCCTGAACAGCAGAGCGGATCGCAGAGGTCACATCGTCCCCAAACAGCCAGGGCTCACGCCGCTTGGTCATTTTAGCAGAGTGTCCCCTGAAAAATGGCTGAAGAGCACCTGCTTGGTACCAGCGAACCAGAAGCTCAGGGTCTGGATCCTGCACAAAGCCCCCTACATCAGCTACACACACATACAAATCATATTCAATCAATGATTCTGAACCTTATGATAGGAAAAACATATACCTTTCAGAATTATGAGGTCAGTAAATTTCTCTCATGCTCACTAACACTGTTTTTATGGACCAAATGAACAGTAAAACAGTAATACTGAGAAATATTAATACAATTTAAAATATTTAAAACACACAGTACAATATAGTCATGTGATGGCAAGGCTGAATATTCAGCAGCCATTACTTCAGGCTTTTTTATTTTTAACACTTTTTTTAGTGTGAAAAAATATTTATGTATTTAAATTAGTGCTAACAGTTAATCGATATTAATTGCATCCCAAATAAAAGTTTTTGTTTACATAATACATGTGCGAGTACTGTTTATATTTATTATGTATATATTAATGCACACACACATGCATGTATATAGTCAAGATTTTTTTAAATTTCTATATAAAATGTATTTAGATATAAAATATGAAATATATATGCAAATACATATTTTAATATGAATACTATTATTTAATATTATTAATAACATTTTTAAATATATATGCGTCTGTATTTATATTTTTTTTTCAGGATTTGATGAATAGAAAAATTAAAAGAACAGCATATATTTGAAACCAAATAATATATTATAATAATAATAATTTATAATATATTTATCAACATTAATATTACAATCAACTGTACACTGTAGGGACATAAAACTGTGTCACTGTTAGTCAAACCTCCACAAAACTGTATTCCTGTCAAACTCAGTGACAGCAGCATGGGTATTGAAATCTTCAAATACTCCCAAGTAGCGACATTGTCCCCGGTCCAGATTGCACCTGTGACATAACAGTTGAGCGTTGCTATGAGTCGTTTTGTTTGGCTCTATCAACACAATGGGCAGAGCAAAATTTCATCTGATTGTGAGGTTACCTAATCTTTGAGACCCAGCAAAGAAAGAGCGTGAAAGGATAAACGGCCTCTCTGTGCCACCTGACCGGGTTAATAAGCCCTCATATGTAGCCATATGCTGTGCAAGGGAAACATATCATAATCATAGTCTGTATCTATATTCCAGGCCTGGTTAGACTGAGCTTACCTGATAAAAGCCATATAAGTTGTGTAATTCCCTGTGTTCCCATCCTCCATGGTGCACTGCGTCTTTGGGCATTGTCAGCTCTGGCCCGTTAAAGACAGACGGTTCATTCATGTCGTTCCACACAAACAAAGATTCTGTTGAGCCCTAATGCAAGAATAAAGAACAGTCATCTACAGGACTAGGAGACAATTAATTGGTTTTTAGACCAAAATATGTCCCAGGGACCATTCAATTAAATAAGTGTTTAGTCAATTTAAGCAAGAGATACAGTTAGATAGAATCTTAATAGTGACCAAAAATTGAAACTCACTTCATATTTGCTTAGAGAGAACTGTCTGGCGTACCATGACCTTGTCTTTGAGCTACTGAAGTCCAGATAACAGGATTCATCTGACGGAACAGTGATCACTTCTTCAAATGTGAAGGGTAAAAGTTTATCTCAGTGTAAATAATTCATGTATTTTGGGTCTTACCAGGCCAACATTTTCCTTTATAAACAGCACCTTCTCTATTCTTCACAAAATGGCCCCCTTCTTTAGCTTCGCAGTAAAGCGGCCAATCAGGATCAATCTTGATGTGTGGATCACTAATAACGACCAACTAAACAGGCATGTAATAAATATTCAAAACTGCAGAACTTTATGCCTTTAACTTTCCAATCCCATTATTTTACCTTCCTGTTCTTCTTCTGAAGGTGATGCTGCAGTTCTGCTGGGTTTGGAAACAGCTCAGAATCCCAGGTGAAGTAGCGCTTCCCATTTGTGTGCTCTATGTCCAACCATATAACATCATACGGGATACCGTGGAGGTCAAATCCAGCGTCCACCTCTTTCACATCAGCCTCGTCCTTATAGTTCCAGCGGCATTGATGATAACCCAAAGAGAAGAGTGGAGGAAGAGCCTGGTAGCCTGTTGGCAGAGAAATACTGAAGGATCTTCCATATAGACCTACAGACAAACAATTTCGATACTGTCTACAGAAGTTTGTCTTCTATTTCTGTGGAAGCCCTGCAGCATTGCTGTTGAAGAGCAAGTAGCAGGTGAAGTGGATTTAGAGCTAAGGTACAATTGGTTGAGACAAATTCAAAGCTGTTGTATATTACTCTACAAACATATACCTTTGTTTATGTCTGTGATTTGCTTCCCAAGTGATTTGTTGAAACCACAACCGTTTGTGAGGAACTAAATTATCTAGCAGCAGAATAATGTTTTATTTAAGGCAAACTCCGGAGCGCACAGAGCTTATAAAAGCAAGACAACGAGTTAACAAGGGGGAGGAGCTAATGAATTGTCATGGTAACTAACAAGGGTCCACAGGACAAGGGAAGCACAGAAACAATGGGGCACAAACACTTCACAATAAAAGTCCACACACACCTAGACAGGGGAACACAGACAGAAATCGTACCAGTCAGTACCTGTAAGTTGAGCATACTGAGAGAACACCTGGGCAGCTGTGGGTCCCAGCAAAATGAAACAGTCGATTGTGCCGCTCTCTGATATCCATCTCACATCAGTTTGAGGTGAGATCTTGCTTTTCTTCCCTGGTGGCTCATCCTCACCCTGTTCAGACAACACATTAAACATATTGTTTTTCCTATATTATTGATTTAGACTATTTAAATAGTATGACATTTCTGCCACACTACCATAACTGTTTCCAAAAAACTTTTGTCTATGTAACAGAACTGCACCCCATTTCGTTTTGGGTTGTACTTGACGTCAACCAGCGTCTCAGAGGCGTTCATCCAGAACACTCCAACTGTCCTCTTCGGCTTGTGAGCTAGCAGGAAGGGGACAGAACCATAAAGACCCAACCTGCTATTGATGTCATAGCCAAACACATCCAAGTTGTACAGCCGATACGCCTCCGTGACACTGTGAAGTAAAACAAACTTAGTGTTTGATTGCATAATGCAAGAGTCTATTCGGTTTAGTTTGTCTTCTAGGTATAGTTCTCAACCACATCAGTTTTGAATGAATCTGAGATACTTTATGAAATGAACTACCTTGTGTCCTTCAACACCATGGTATCAGCATGTTCAGGAAGACCATACGTATGCTTGAACCCATGGAGGCTTAAGTCCATCCCCACAGAACTAGGACCTAAATTGAAGAACATCAGCAATCATACGTTACAATGTAACTACATAGAACCAGAAAATGTGGATTGTGTTAGCTCATGTAACTCGTAGGCATGATGTTAGGGTGTCCGGGTGGCTTGTATGGTGTTGCTTTGAGTGGTTTTATGTGAGAAGTTGTTTCCATATTTGTGGTGCTCAAGATACACACCAAAGTTAAGGCAAGGTCTTATTGTGAAATTTTACATGCAAAATTAATGTCAATGTCAATACGATACACAAAGCACAGCCCACAGACATGTTCCTTTCAAACCAACCGCTATCTATTGGTCAACATGTCATATTCATGTAAAACTTGAACCAGATGTTAACCCAGCTTACTAGTGGGTAGTAGCAGAGACAGAATAATAGAGCAATTAATAAGATCAAAAGTATGAAAAAAACGCTGCCAGAATAAATATAAGCCTGTGATTAAATGAACTATTTATGAAAATATCGAAAAGTAAAATATGCAGCATTATAATAGTATCCAATGAAATAGCTTTTTGAATGACGTCATTACAAGTGTTCAAGATCCTTCCTTTCTCCGTTTGAACATTCCAGTTTTGAAAGAACACAGAAATTCCACTCCTACCATTCAAAAATGAATGCGTTCAATTTCTGTGTTCTTTCAAAACAGGTTGCGATTAACAGATAAAAGACATAAGAGCAATTTAATATTCACTTCTAAAGCCCTGAATCTCCTGGAGCAGCGATGCTCTCATCTCTGCTTCTACCCACTAGTAAGCTGAGTTACAAGATGCAAAATCTGCATTCCCAATCACAATGTTTCCTGTTGACATGACTGGATTTTGCGAAATTTTGCCAAGCAATGGAAAATGTGACCCACCTTTAAAGTTAAAGTCTGTTTACATTAAGAAAGATAACTACCTGTATAACAATTACTATATTAGTGTCCACACCAACATGCAATAACATTCTGTTTATTATAAGTGTATAAGTTTAGTTTTGTTATCTGCCTCTTTAAACATTCAAGCTCTTTAAAGTCAAGTGTGTTCTGACTGGCAATATTTTTATCATTCAATAGCTGGAAAAAAACATTTTATGAAAGTGATATATGATATGATATCACTCCTCTGTGTTTTAATAGTTGAGGTGTAGACTTCACTATTCTTAACGATTATTAAAACTTCATAGATGTATCGTTACAGTTATTGCCTTGATATAAATGGGTTTTTCAGGGTTTGTTATTTTGAAGGGTACAATCCCTAACAAGCAGTATGCAAATATTCAAGTTTCATTACAGTTTAAAAAATGTTATGGCGGTTCACCATTTGCTTTGATGTCCTCAAACTGTCTGAAAGTTTCCTTCCACAGCCCACATCGATTTTCATCGTCCTTTTGAGATGGAAACACATGATTTGTCACACAAAGAAAGCTCTCTCTATAATACATTCTCACATTAAAGCCTACGTTCTCACCTGGCATGAATCCGAAGATGACCTGGAACAAATTTATATCATGTTAATTGGGAAAAACCAACATTAGCAAGCATTTCCAAACGGGTTTTTGAGAGAGTATGAAACAACAGTGTTCCTTATACTGTACCTAGTTGGATCTTGAAGAGTCTCAAAGTAGAGCTTGTTTTCTGGGTTGAGAGTGACAATCTCCTCTCCTTCACAGGAAATCTCCAGTTTGAAAGGAGAACAGGAAACCAGCAGCTTGTACTGTCCCAGACCCCAAGTTAGACATACACAGTCTTCTCTCTTCCACTGAATTCTCAGTCTGCAAAGCAATAACAATGAATAACTGGCAGTGAGTGTTTTACACCTGCTGAGAGTAATTACAAAGTCGATGTCTTACCTCTCATATCTCAAATCTCCAACCAGTACATCTGAAACATGGTAGCGTGGTTTTATCGGCTGTAGCTCATCAAGAGACACTCTGACTGTTCCTCTTTGTGTTGCCCGTATTTGAAGACACAGCCGATCCTGTAAGGTGCAAACAGTTTCTTTCACTGTTGTGTTTTAATAATTTTGCATAATCTTTCAAAAATAACCTACTATTCCTACTACAAATACGGACATCATTTGTGTTCACTTTGTAATATTTTACACAACCTCTAACTACCTTTACAACTGGAAGCATAACAAAAAATCTGATGTTTAAAATCTTTAATAACTCCAAAGGTTTTAATGGCAGTGTACAAAACCATGGTCCTCAATGACCATATAAATAAATATTCATGATGTGCTATTTACATGGTACTGCATTAAACATGCTATTGACAGTATATATATATATATATATATATATATATGGGTGATTATAGAATTGTGGGGTAAATTTGGTGTCCGACAATTCTGTTACCATAATAGTAACAATGCTGACAATAGTGTAACAGGATTGACAGTAACTTTTTCCACTTGCTGGCATAAATGACACATGATTAAAAGACTTTTTACCCAATGTGAGATCAGAAATAAATTCTGTTTTCCTTTTGCTATTGTGGTAACAGAGTTGACGTAACTCTGTGTAAGAAGTTTTCAGATTTGGGATTTTTCTCAAAAAGAGCACAGATACTTTTCAGTGCTTCAGATCTTATCAGTAAGTGACATGATTTCCTGTAACTTACACAGCGATTCCACCTATTTAAAGGCAAAAAGAAAAGTACTTAGAATATTTTGATTTGCACCTTAGCCAGGTTTCCATCCAAGGAGTTTTCGCGAAAAAATATTTAGCGCTTGAAATTGTTTACCAGTATAGCTGATGGAAATGCTAATTATGGATAGAATTTTGTAAATGTCGACATAATTAGATTAATTTTAGAGCATAAATTCTATATCGGTACTTCAAATGTCACAAAAAAACAACTTTTGTTGAGGAAAACCTAAAAACAAAATGTCCCCTGCACATTTTGTACTGAAGCGTCTGTGTTCCTGGTGTTGCACGTGTCAAAGCTAGAAAGCCCATTAAATCATATTCATATTATTGCATCTAAAATTTTATATATGGTAAAAAGATGAGTTACCTCTCAAACATAAATATGTTAATTTGATGTTTCTTTTTAATACTTTGAAAGTTAAAATTTATTAGGCTTAATTTTGTATTATAGTTGTGGAGAAAGTAGGCCTAGTTTAATGCATGCGGCGCCGCCAGGATCACTTGATTTTCTTCCCTTATAAAAGTGGAAACCACTTACTATACTCTATACTTCTAAATATTCATTTTTATTTGTGTACATTCACAATAAAAAACAGTTGTGCTTTTGTAAATAATTGGATGCCGCTTTCAACAGAGCATCACAAAAATGCATTGAAATTCTGCAAAGGCTGCTACTTGTTGCGTTTTTTTAAATCATTTTGTTAATTTATTAGTTATTTTAAAAAATATATATATTTGGTATATTTTCTTTTTATAACTTATTTTCTCTTTTAACGCAATTCTTCCTTGTCGATAACAAAACAGCGTAAAAACTTAATGGAAACTGGGCTATTGATACATAATGGAAAAAATACATTAGGACAAGAAAAATCATGATATTTAGCTATTAAAGAGACTCTTGAGATAAATTATTATATTGCTACAGACATCTTAACATCTTGTAATTCATACTAATTAGTAAAGAATAATAATTAATAAATATAAATATTAATTTATTTAGAAATATTTAACTATTTGGGGGAAAAGCATTAAAAATAATGACTTTTTTTGAGGGGAACCAAATGTACCTGCGTAAAATCAGTCACATTATATATATATATGTATATATTATTTAGAAAGCATATTGAAAAAATAATAATATCACATTTAGTAAATGTCTTAAACATTCCGACAATCACACTGTCCCGAAAGCAAGTAATAGAGCGAGTGTGTATGGAGAAAGAGAAGAAGAAAACAACTACAGCAGCAGTGTAAGCCCACCTGAGTGTCCCGTTTACAGAGCTCCAGACTGGCTCCTCTATCTGTGAGCACTAAAGTTTCAAAGGAGGCAAAGTACTGAGACACTGCTTCATCTCTCTGTCTCCTATGAGTGCAAAGGTCAGAAATAATAAATAAATCAAACTTAGTCAATTTACTGACTAAAGAGACTAAATATTTAATAATAATGATGATGGTGATGATAGAATATACCTGTAGAATATTATGTCATGGTTTTTCTTAAACTTGCCTTCACCCCCCGGCACGATACTGTAATATGTAATATGTAACACACATTATACACAGTGAATACTACGGTTCTGGTTTAACACTTCTTCAGTAATACAGTGATCAAAAGCATAAGCTACATGTCCTGCGAGACTGTAATGACAACATTGACGAGACATATCGCGAACAAATGAAACAGCGTCCCGTTATGTGTGACCATGAACATTTTTCCGAAGTGTCTTCATTGTTATTTACCTCTCAAAAGATTGAGCTGAAACATTCTCCTCCATGATTCCGCCAAATGAAGAGGAAGTTATTAGATCAGGTTAGAGGTGTGTTCTTTCCATTGGGCGACAAACTCGTCGCTGCCAATAAATGTAATATGGCAAGAAGTAATATTGCCCCAAGGGGGCGCATGATGGCTCATCCGTTCAATTTTCAATGCGTTTCTGTGTAATATTCATATAATAAAATATTAATTTCAGCAACTGTTTTTTATAACACGGAGATGCGCTTGAGTCACCAGTCTGTATAAAAAAAAAATATTAAAACGTCTTGTGTACGTTAATCATAAATGGTGTCATCTGAACGACCTGGCAACAATTGACACCTTTTTTGGACTAACATAACAGAAAATTAAGAATTGTTTTAGAATCACCGTACTTAACCAAAATAATAATAATAATAATAATAAATGAAAATAAATGAAAGCCACGCCTATTTGCTTGCTGCTCTGTTCTTCTAAATGCCGTTCTACTCGTTTTTGGCTCGAGGTTAGAGCTCCGTGACATTTTGTGTCCAAATGTCACGCTTGAAATAGTATTCTTGATTTATTTTTTTTAAATAGTGTTGAAATTTGTCGTAGGCTACTTCGTTTTAAGATCTTCTGGAACCATTCTTTCCGTGCATTCTATTTTATATGCTTTATTTTTCTCTTCATCGTGTGAAGAAATATAAAACATGTTTTTATGTAATATTAGTAATATTTATATGACATCACATACAGGAAATATACAGGACACATAAAAAGGCAACCTTTCCTTTTTTTAAAAAAGTAAGATGTTTATTTCAATAGAACAAATGAGCATAATTCACAAGCTGCGGTGATTGCGTTCATGTAAAATTAATATTGTGTTCGTTTTTGTTTACCTTCCTACAAAAGGGGTCGCATTGAATCGTTTTTAAAGAAGACTGGAATTTAAAGGCCAAAATTAAAATCCTGTCATTAATTACACACCCTCATGTCTTTTTCAAACCCACAAGACCTCCGTTCGTCTTCAGAACACTAATTAAGATACTCCTAATGAATTATGATCGCTCCTATAGACAGCAAAGCATGGGACATGTCCCAGAAAGGTGGCGAGGGCATTGTTAAAACACTTGATGGGACATCAGCGGCTCAAATGAGCTTTTTCGGAACAAGAACGTATTCAGCAGTTTTTAAAGCTACCATCTGAGCGTTAATCACGTACTACGTTCTCTTAATCCGTGACAAGAGGCCTGTGATTTTGACTGTGACCGTCTGTCCCGAGTTTAAACAGAAGAGGGCAGCTCTCTCCCGCTCTCGAGGACGCGCGCTGAGCAGCCACGTGCACCCGCAGCGCGGAATGCTAGTGCACGCGCTCGCTGTTGCGAAGGGCGATAGCGTCGCGAACGAGCGCGCACGCGAGCAGACGCACGTCACGAATCCGCAGAAGATGCTGGAGCAGTCGCGATAATAAAGAGACGCTGTCTGGGCATATGTCTCTCCCGCCGTCCTCATGGACGAACACTCCGCGTATACACACCATCTGACGCCTGCGACATGATTTAAAGCCCGTTTCGCGAGATTAGTAAACCACACCCGGCGCTGTGAGGAACGGGATTGAGGTGAGTAACATGGATACGGTGCCGTCAGTGACAGCTGCAGTCCTGTTTATGCACTTATATGACGATTTGAAGGTCATAGCCGCCGAAATGAACACGATGTGATCTGTGAAGTGAGTGGATGTGTTGTCGGTGTTGACTGTAGCAACGAACCCGTCGAGCCGAGCGGATCCCGTTTCAGCGGCGGCCCGCTGCCTTTTAAACGAGTCCAGACTTACAGTATTAATACTAAATATACCAGATACTAGCCTGATGTGTTTACTAAGAAGGTAAAGTCTTACGAATCGAGGTAAATGCTGTAATGAAATGGCATTGGCTGTAACGTAAGAGTGTAACGGCTTGTAGTGTTACATACGGGCTCTTCAACAGTCTGCACACCTCTAGTACATTAGTTTAAGACATCAGTCGTTCAGTATCGGTGTGATAACGTGTTAAAATGACAGCTGCCGATCTCTGAGGCAGGAGAGGGCACTGCTAAGAGGTTATATCACGTCTTTACTGCGGGCTGCATTTACATTCGCTTGATATTTGTATTCGACGCAGCTAGTACAAGACAGAGCGATTTCTTTTTTATTTGATTCGTGAAATAACGGCCCAATTATGATAATGTCGTCGGCTCTACTTGACTGTATTATTATCCTAGTTCCAGAACATCGTGTAAATGAACGCGTGTGTCCTGGAAAACCCGGAGTGGAGCCGGAACCAGGAACAGGAATCCGGGTTTCCCGCTGCACTCACATACGCTGCTCCAGACCGTCCCGTGAAACATCATGCTTTGGTTTCTTTGGGGACTATTTTACCAGGCAGATACCACATTAAAGCATACGTGATATTTACTGTTATTTCGCAGGTTGACCAACACAAAGTTGCATGCATTATTGACTCATTTTCTTATTTTAATAAAATCGTGGCCACTTGGCAATCATTTATTCCCATTTTAATGTAAACAGATTTTGGCAATAAGCATGCAATTTCTCACGAGCAATTTTTGAAGGAGACACAAATGCAGTCAAATTGTACTTCTAGATCTGCACAATATAGATGCTGAGGAAACTACTTTTTCCAACTGAATTAAAGCTGTGCACCTTTTGTGCCTTGATTAATGTTAACATTACGCCAAGTCGCCACAAATAAAACAATGCATGGTAAAACAATTAGTTGCCGTGCAACAAGCTATTTTATACAAGCTAAAGTTAACTAGATGAGTAACTTAATTGCGAACGTAGCAGATTCATGGAAAACTTTTGCCACAACTAGTGTATTAATGAATCAGCATCAACTACATTAAAGATAATCGCTTCATTTCAAGTAAATAATGGAGATAGATATGGAGATTTTGTTCAGTATGAGTTACAATGTCTTTTAGTTCTTGTATTTTTTTTGAATTGCAGGCACATGAGCATCCAACTCGTTTAATCAAATGTGTCATTTGTATTTAACAGGTTTGATTACCAAAGAATGTGCATTGTAAATGCTGTCACAGTGCCAGAAGCAACACTAACACAACGTTCTTTTCTTCTCCGGGTTCAGTGGGCACCACACGGCTCCAATGCCAGACCCTGTCCCCTGTCGCTGGCGTTAGGGGACGAGCTCGACCACAGGAAGGATGAGCACAGGGCAGGAGCAGATAGACATCCTGTCCACAGGAATTCTGGTGAAGGAACGATGGAAAGTAGTAAGTCTGCAGGTTTCATCTTCATCTTCTGCTCCGCTTGTTAAATGACCAGACAGTCTAGTTCTAGATTTAGACGGTTCTTAAAGAGAGAGACTGTGAAAGAGCATCCAGAAGGATCTGCATTGTGGAAAGTATGTGCTGTGAGCGAGACTGTTTTCAGTGACTGTGCGGATAGTGGCAGGTAGTGACTCACTCCTCACGCTGATCTCGTAGTGCAGTGTGTGTAACACACGCTCTGACCTGCTCCTTTAGTGCACTGATCAGTAATACGTTGCTTCCTCTGACGAAACGTGTTGTATAAGCCCTCTGCTGAATCAACCGAGTATAATCCCCAGAGAAAACCGGATTTGTCACTGTACAGGGAGATCTAAAGGAGAAAAAGGAAGTGGCAGAAGAGGGCACATAGAGACATGTGATGCCAAGAGAAATAAATGCCAAAATATAGAGAGCAGAATATACTGTGGTGCTGTTGGAGAGCACACATGCATGGAATCTAGTTGCTATATTTTTCCTTACTTGTAATTACGTACAATCTTGATACACATTATTTTAAGTAGCTTATATCTGCATAATATTCTGTCATTTTAATTAATTTCATTGCATGTATTTAAGCTGTGTACTAATGGGTTAAATCAAACTAAAGTTCAGCTAGGTAAGGGGTAAAATATGGTGTTGGCTATTTTTTTATAAAACTACATTACATTTTATAATAAATAATTTATTTATTCAGTTATTTTAAATTTTAGTAATTATTTTTTATAAATCATCTGTAATTAATCTGTTCTTTGTTTTGTTTTTTTAATTTTTTTAGATGAAAAAAATTGGCGGTGGTGGCTTTGGAGAGATCTACGAGGCTCTGGACCTGATGAACCGCACCAGTGTGGCTCTGAAAGCAGAGTCCGCTCAACAACCCAAACAGGTTCTGAAGATGGAGGTGGCGGTGTTGAAGAAACTGCAAGGCAAGTGATTAAGCAGAGTAGATAAATATGATTGTTATTCACTAATTTCCTTTTTTTTCATGTGCTGTCCTTCAAAAATTGTTCCGTATGATTATGATTGTTTTCGAAAGAAATTAGTACTTTTATTCAGTTAGGATGCATTAACTTGACCAACAGACACAGTAAAGCTTTCTGTTTCTATTTCAAATAAGTGCGGATCTTTTAACCTTATTATTAAGCAAAGAATCCTAAAAAAAGTAGCTATTACAGCAAAGTTGCTTAATTTTTATTTATTATTTTATTGAAATATTAAGCAGCAGCACAATGTTTTCAATAGTGATTAAAAAATTTCTTGAGTACCAAATCAGCATATTAGAAGGAAACTGAAGTGAGCTGCTGAAAAGTTGGCTTTGTAATCACAAAATTCAATTGCATTTTAAAATATATTTAAATAAAAAGCAATTATTTGAATTATTTGACACAAATCACTCTTCTACTGTGTTTTTTGTATCAAATAAATGTGTTCCATCTATAAATGCAAACATTAAAAACTACAATTACAGTGACCTCAAACGTATCCTGTGTCACTTTTTATTAGTAAAAACTTCTATAAATCTTCTTTTATCATTATGTTACATACTTTATTTTCTGTTTTACTGGTTGTATATAGTAGTTTAAATACAGTCTCATTGAAATGTGTAACGTTTTGTGCCAGATAAATGTAATCATTCATTTTTTGATTCAAAGAGGAAGTCTTAAAGATTACAACCAGTGCAAAATATGCAGCTCTTCGGACTGTAAGGGTCAGTAGCCAAGCTTGAAATCAAACTGTGTCTTCTTTTCCTGTGGGCAAAAAAAGAAAAAAATTCAACAAATCAATTAGCAGAGCCCAGCAATGACACCATCATTATCCTGTTTCCCTCCCTTTACAGTCTTCTTCAACCTCTCCACTCTGCTTACAAAAAAAAAATCAATGAACTTGTATCATGTTGGCTGTAATATGGCTGTATGATAGGAGGTTTTATCTCTTCCCGAGGGAAAAACTTGTAACTGGAGATCTCTCTGTCCACTCGCTGCCCCCAACCACATAGTAAACAAACATGACACAATGCTATTGCTTTTTATTTTAAGTAATGTATGCAAATCTACTAGTATTCTTTATACATAGTTGTGTTACAGTCGAGGAAAAGGCATGTCAGTAAGAGAAGGTCTTGTGGGGGACTGTAGGGTGTGTCGGGGCAGACGGCAGGAGAAGATGAGAGTACAATAAGACTGAAGCCAGTTTGATCTGCTACTGCGGCCCAGAGAGAGTCCCAGGAGAGCTGAGCCGCACTGAACCAATGCCATAAACCCCCCTCCTCTCAACAGACCTCCATTAGAAGGAGCAGTAGTGGAGCACATGGACAGAAAAAGAAACCCACTTACTGTTTGCTGTTTTGTCCTGTGAAGTGGTCAAATTCCATACTTTTGGAGCATTTCCTCTTTGCAGTACAGTTACATTTTTGTCACTGTTTCATGCACCTCCTCTTTGATCTTTAGAACTAAAACGACTTATTTGTCACTGTACCTTTAAGACTTGTTTAAGTAAGTGACTTCCTCTACGATTGCTTGCATTATCTAATGAAGGGCCATCTCGTTGTTTCAGGAAAAGATCACGTTTGTCGGTTTGTTGGATGTGGCCGCAATGATCGCTTTAACTATGTTGTCATGGAGCTTCAGGTGAGATTGACAGGTTATGCATTCATTCTAATTTAATGCGTGCCAAATATAATTTGTGATGATCTTCCAAGCCAATAAGTTTTAATGTGAGAGTGCAGCAATGTATACAAAAAGCTAAAAAGATGATGAACAGCGGTTAAATGAACCTAATAAAGAATTACCTGTCAATGTATTCCTTTTTGCATTAATTTAACTGTGCATGGAGGATTTATTTACAACTGTATATTCAAATCAAATATGAATCAAATTAAATATTTCCCACTAAGATGATTAACTGTTGCCTTTTTGGCTATTGCAGGGCCGCAATTTAGCGGATCTGAGGAGGAGCATGAACCGAGGCACTTTCACAGTCAGCACTACACTCCGACTGGGTCTGCAGATCCTGGACGCCATTGAGAGCATCCACTCAGTTGGCTTTTTACACCGTGACATCAAACCGGTAAGAAACTATTAAACTGCATTCAAGAAATTATACTGATTACAAAATATATGTGACCCGTGCTGGCAAAATAAGTTGCAATACAGACGACTACGTACTTCTAAGGATTTTTATGGTATGTTTTTTTTTTTGGTGCTTTTTTTTTGAAGCCTTCAGAAAAATTAAACTAGATGTTGCGGACTTCAAACGGGTGTAGCTCAGTCATTTTTGTCTGATTCCAAGGTTTTTTTAATAGAGAATATGAAAACGACTAACTCGATTTTGAAGATTTGCTCATTCAGACTTATTTTGCCAGCAGGGGACACATATTTCTGTGTTCTGAATAAATAGCAGTATACTTAGCAACCTTATCGTAACATGCACTTGTTCACACTGTTTTCAGTCCAACTTTGCCATGGGCCGATTCCCTAGCACATGTCGAACTTGCTACATGTTAGATTTTGGTTTGGCACGCCAATTTACAAACTCCTGCCAAGAAGTCAGACCGGTCAGTATTAATAGTCATTTGTAAAGCAGACTTCTTATTTATATTTGTGTATATATATATATATATATATATATATATATAATATACTGAATATATAATGTATTCTGTAAAATAATGTTTCTCTCTCAGCCCCGTCCTGTTGCAGGGTTTAGAGGTACAGTACGATACGCCTCAGTCAATGCCCATAAGAACAAGGTGAGAATCCTCCTACACATTTTCAGCTTTTGTTGATAATGTTTTAGGTACCAGGATAATTCAGGTCTGATTCAATTTGTTTTGGTCTTACCCTCACAGGAAATGGGAAGACATGATGATTTGTGGTCTTTATTCTACATGCTGGTGGAATTCTTGGTTGGGCAGCTACCCTGGAGGAAGATAAAAGACAAGGTGCTGATCAGACAGGAAGAAGAAGTGCTGTAAAAGCATTTTCTTGTTTGTTGGAAAGTGATCATAATATTTGTGTATTTATGCATTAGGAGCAAGTGGGGAAGTTAAAAGAGACGTACGATCATCAACTCATGCTGAAACACCTGCCCCCAGAATTTAGTGTCTTTCTGGAGCACATCAGTAATTTGGACTACTTCACCAAACCTGACTATCAGGTACAAATTTGACACTTTAGTAGATTAATTAAATTTATAAAAGGTATTGTCAATCTCATGTGAAACTTTTCTCTGCTCTAGCTACTGAGGACCGTATTTGAGAATAGCATGAGAACCTACAACGTAGTGGAAAATGATCCTTATGATTGGGAAAGGATGAGCTCAGATAGCCCGCTGACAATCACCGCTACGGCAAATACGCCACAGCACCATACGCGCCTCACACCAGCTCAGATGGGGTAAATCATGTGACTGCTTTTTGGTTAAACCCTTTTAAATATTTGCATTTTTGTAATAGTGGTATCGCTATGAAGAGTTCTTTGATGCTTCTGTTTCTTTTCCAGCATTGTGAATGCCTCATTGCTACCTGGAGATCTTCTTAAGGAGAACACAGAGGAAGTTCTGCAAGATGAGCACCTCAGTGATGGGGACAATGCTCGGCCCGAGAACCTGCCTGGATCTCCGAACCATCCTCTTAGGAACCAGGAGACTGATGTCTGGGAGGACCTGGACCGGAACCGGAACCGAATCTGTCCTGCTGTCTGGAAGGTGCCACAATATGTACCATGAACTGAATTAATTGTAGACATCTTTGTCTATTTTTGGAGGTTTCATATTGTGTTGTCATTCTCTTCTAGATGGGAACAGAGGACGAGCATAGCAACCAAGGCAATCAGAGCCCCCATGCAGGTCCTAGCATTGGTTCACCAGTGAGAGTCCGGTCAGAGGTGGTGCCTTCAGATAGAGACACTCCTCTTTTGAGGAAACTGCGCAACATCCATAGCTTTGAGCTGGAGAAGAGACTAACTTTGGAGCCCAAACCCAACACTGAACGTTTTGTAGAGGCCTGGTAAGTGACTTCTATACTCAAGTGCATTTTTTTCAAGCATTTAGCAGCTATTTGTTACGTTCTTAAGACTTAGTGTGGCTTCTTTCGGTTTCTGTGACCAGTTCTGGCAAGCAGCCATCCGGTACACAACAGGAACGGGACGCTGATGGTGTCCCTGCCATGGCCATGTTGAACGGAAATCACACAGAGCGTGTTTGGCACTACGACGAGGAATTTCGCTCTGGTGGTGGCTCGCCAAAGCCTGCTTCACCGGGATCCCCTGAGCAGGGCGACGGTGCAGCTAACAGTGGCTTTGTTGCTCTAAACCTGAGCTCAGGTTTACAAGATGTTGAGTTGCGTGACTGGGTGATGGTAGAAAAGGGCTCGGACCTGCAGGACTTCAAAGAGGCAGCAAGAGGTAGCCGTGGCCGTGAGGCTAAACTCACTAGTAGCCCATCCGATGAGTGTGAAGAGGAGCCAGATGTTTTGCAGCCAATGGATGAATCACCGGATAAAGACTCCACTCCAAGTCCCATACGTGGAGGTGCTCACACACCTCACACAGTCCAGGGTCCACAAAGGATGGATCGGTTGGAGCTCAGTGTATTTCCAGCAGCTTGTGGACCTCCTGTTACCCCCACCAGTCCTGGTGAGGCACTTGCTGAAGGAGCACTCACACAGGTAACTGGCTAATTATTATAATGTTCTAATTATTACTGACCAAACATAACATGAGGCTTTATCTTTATATTTTAAATGCTTTTGCCTAAATGTGAACATGAACAAACCAGACGGGAACTGAATATAAGGTTACACATTGCCAAGCATCTTGGCAACACTTTAATCGTACACAAAACAAAACAACAAAAAAAAGGATAGTAATCTAGACAAACTAGTTGATTAAATATAGTGTGTAAGGTGCAATTACTTCTGGTACACAATATAAGGTTACTTAAAAGGTATAGTTCATCCAAAAATACTAATTACTTTCATGATTCACCCTCAAGCCCTTCTAGGTGTATCTGACTGACTTCTTTCACACAAATGCAATCAGAGTTAGCCTATATTAAAAATGGTCTTTGCTCTATAAAACTTTATAATGGCAATGAAAGGGTGGTGGTATTCAGTAGTCCAATAAAGTACCTCCATCCATCATTAAAAGTGCTCCACAGGGCTCTGGGGGTTAATAAAGGCCTCCTGAAGTGAATCAATGTGTTTTCTTCCACTGGAATGCCACTCTCTCACGTACACACTTGCAACAGTTAGTGGAGGCTAGAGATTACGGTTTATATAGTTTTGAATATAATTTTTTTAGACATTTGGTTTAGGAGGCCTTGCAGAGCTATGTGGAGACCTTTTAATGATGAATTGATGATAACTATTGAATATCACCAAACATTCACTGCCATTTATAAAGCTTGGAAGGGCCAAGAATTTTGGGGGGTTTTAACTATATTGTATTCATCTAAAAGAAGGATGTCAAATACACCTAGGATTGCTTGAGGGTGAGTAAATAATTGGGTAATTTTCATTTTTGGGTGGACTATCCTTTTAGTCTCCTGTGCTCCTGTGCCTGTAAGTAAACATTAGAACCCTCATGAAAGTTTCTTTCTCCTACTTTTTTCTGGGCGTCGTAAGGTTAACATTTTTAATGTCACACACACACAAGTGTCAGCAGGATAGAGGTGGTCTCTGAGGGCAGCTCAGCTGTCACCACAGTAATGAGATACAGACCGCTCACCCTCAGGTGTGTGATGTTAGCTTATGGTAGTCTGAGCTAAGCTGATCTTGTTACCAGAGCTCTTGTATCCTCACAGCCCAGGTCAAGACACTGTTTGTGGAAGGAGTGATGTAAAACCACACAGAGCTGGTTTAATTTATTACAGTGTTGCAGTTTCAAGCACATTACTGACCTTCTGAAGGTTTAATTTGCTGCGGTCTCTGGAAGATGTCAGTGAATTCCTTCTACTGACATAACCATCTGCTTCCTCTTCCTTCATTACCTCCTACTTTTTTCCGGCCCATTTATTATATTTTTACTTAATTTTCTCCTACCCATTCACCACCCCTGACTCACCTGATCCACCTCACTAAACGCTCTTCACCTCCCTTCCACTGTTCCCCACTACCCTTTTCTAGCTGCCCACTTCTCCTGCATCCCAACCCGAGGAGCTTGTGGCAAGGACGTGCAGCCCCCTGCACCTGCGCTCCCCTAGTCCGCACACCCTCCTGACCACCCTGTCGGACCCCCTCCACCAGCGTGCCCCGCCTGGGATGTGGCGCAGCCAGTCTGTAGACCACCAACACCACCCTTCCTCTTCCACCTCCTCGTGCCACGCCTCGCTGCCACTACCTCCCCAGCCTCGTGCTGCCCATTCGCCTGGACGCAGGAAACTTCCTGCTATTCCAGCGACGGCTGCAAACACCAAGTTCCCCTCAGTCATACGAATCACCCGCGCTCAGCTTCAGCAGGTGAATAGGCACTCCCATTCCGTGCTTCCCATAACTTCCACCATCTCTGCCAACCAAAAATGTCTTCTCTCCAGTCTTACTGCTTCCTGTGCTATAAATGTTCTTGATTTTTGTTGTTGTATTTGACTGAAGTTTTTTTGTGTGCTCTCTCCTCAAAGAACCCCAGGAATACTGTTCTATTCCTTATGCATGCCCCAAAATATTTCTGTTTAAGTTGTCCATAAAACTGGGTACTTTGTTAACAGCTCTGTTCCTGGTAAACCTATTGAACTAGGTTTGGGTCTGCCTAGTCACATGTGTCCTAGGATAGTCTGCAATAGACTTTTTACCTGTAGCATGTAGGCTTTCTAGTGTCTTTTCTAGTGTACTGTACAACAGGTTTTTTTTTTTTTTAGGTATATAGTAAATTTTATTGTTTTACATTTCATGACTTGCAGGGCTGTCAATATTTGTTATTTTATTTATTGTGCTACTTGCACTATTTATGACAGGGGTGTCCAGTCCTGCTCCTGGAGGGCTACTGTGTTAGCGTAGCATCATGCTAACTTGAAACTCAGCTGGAATCGGTTGTAAGTCTTCCGCTCACTTCAGGAGATATATGTGTGTGCGGTGCTTGTGAAATCATGCTTATTTAATGAGTTCCAAATTGGTCACTAGGTTTTGGAACAGGGCTTGTTTTTACTTCTTTGAATATGTGACTAACAATCTTTAACCTGTTTAATTCAGCCAGGTTTTGCTTTCCATCCAAGTTGTCTAAAGCAAGGGTGTCTAATCCTGCTTCTGGAGTGCGACTGTAATGCAAAGTTAAGTTCCAACTCCAATAATTAAAACAGCTTGTTGTTTTGAAACAAATTGGAATTAAACTCTGCAGGACGTTATCCCTCCAGGAGCAGGATTGGACACCCCTGGCGTGAAGCATTTTATGACTTACAGACATTCTCTTTACACTAACAAAACAA
The DNA here is from genome assembly GCA_032359435.1 of Enteromius unitaeniatus. Classification (NCBI taxonomy): domain Eukaryota; kingdom Metazoa; phylum Chordata; class Actinopteri; order Cypriniformes; family Cyprinidae; genus Enteromius; species Enteromius unitaeniatus. The sequence continues at coordinate 15,500,663 of JAUMHI010000061.1, forward strand.
TGTTGTGTGTGTGTGTGTGTGTGATTTTGTAAAATAACAGTTTATATCTGCATGCAAGCATGTTTGGTTACCAATACAAGCATCTTTACCAAGACTGAACCTTAATTTGTGTCCCCCAGGTGACATCAAGGGCATGAACAATTATGTAACCTATAGCTAATTTTCTCTATCCCTCTCTCAGCTGACAGCTCAGCGCCCCTCTGTGCTGTCTTCCCAATCTGCATCCGACAGCGTTCCACTGGAGAGACGTGATACTGAAAATGGCAACACTGAGATGCATCCACATGACAACACAGCTGACATCCACTCCCCACAGGAACAGGTTGCCTTCAAGCCTGCCAGCCCCTCGAATGTTAAAGGTGATCCTTTGCTAAATGGGAATGGCCCTCAGAAATCTTCAAGCCCAGTGCCAAGCCTGGTGCCATCTCCACGGACACCTCCCTCTCCGCGTAGCCCAGTTCTGATGAATGGCTGTCTCACACCTCCTTCAGACATGCAAAGGGATGGTAATGAGCAACCCCCAAAACTAAAAGACCCCAAGAGTGAGTCTCCCTCTCCCATTCTTGAGCCCAACCAGTACACTCTGGAGGAGGGAAAGGAAGATGCTCCTTCCAGAAACGGCACTTCTTCTCCAGTTTCCGCTCCCAAACAAGACCCCAGTCGTCGGCACAGCCGTATCCCAGTGTTGGAACCATCCAGCCTTCTGGATCCACCACCTGGTTCTGCTAAACAGAAGTTGCTGCAGAGGAGGGTTCAACACATTCCAGTTTCTCCCTCTGCTTCCCCGTCATTATCCTCCGACAGACGTGTAATCGTGGCTGCTATGCAGCGGGACCAGATTTCTTCTGCCTCTTCTGAACGCTCTCAAGATGAAGAGTCACTTCTGGGTTCTCGTTCTGATCGTCATGGAGATGATGCTCTCTCACTTTCCTCATCCTCAAGCCCACTTTTACGAAAGAGCAAGATACCACGCCCAGTTACCCCCACAACGAGCGGGGAAGCCATCACTGCAAACTTCATGCCCCGTCCACCACCAGGAAAACCTCCTAGCCGCTGCAACATGGATGGAAGGTAGTTAGCAAACATATAGTCAGTATATTATTGCGCATACGGGGTTCTGTCAGATTCTGTAGAACTAGAACATGGTTCCAAATCCAAATCTCCACGTTTTTGATGTCTCTATTATCTGACACACATTTGAGTATTTACGAATGACCTGATGAGTTGAATCAGATGCGTTTGATTAGGAAGACATCTAACATGTGGTTTTATGGGTCCTCCAGGACCAGGACTGTTCTAGAAACCCAAAATTCTTACTTACCTCTAAAAACTTTGGGGCTACAGTATATCCACGAAACGTGGCACATTACTTTGGGCTGTTCTAAACCACCTCAGCTTCTTGTCAACTTTCTGTCTGCTACCGAGAATGGCTGAACAAATATCCAGAATGTTTTTAAAGGGATAGTTTACCCAAAAATTTAAATTTTGTCATTAATTACTCACCCTCATGTTGTTCCAAACATGTAAGACCTTTGTTCAATTTAAGAACACAAAATAAGATATTTTTAATGAAATACAAGTACTCTCTAACTCTGCATAGACCGTTAAAATACCTACCTTGTTCGATGCCCAGAAAGGTGACAACACCAAAATAGTCCATGTGACATTAGTGGTACAACCTTAATTTTGTACCTTTGGGTCCTGCATGGGCGCTGTCTCATTGAAATGATGATTGATGACAATCCTAGCAATCACCCAGAACATTATAACCATCACTTGGCAATGCACCAATCAAACATAAAAATAGTTGCAATTACGAGTGAGTGTTGTGACGTTCAGCGTCAGGTGTTCCACACTTTGCTTTGGCGCTTAAGAAGCAGTTGCACAAGGGTCTCAGCTCAGTCAAAGTGGTATTAAAGGTGGAAGAGAGTAGTGGTAATTCACTCCCCCCACCTACAGTCCCTGCTGGTAACCCACAACCTTAGTTACAAGTCCGAATATCTAACCCAGGGGTTACCAAGTTCAGTCCTGGAGGGCCGGTGTCCTGCTAGCTCCAATCCTAAAGCAGCTAATCAAGGTGTAATGCTGCATTCCAGGCAACCCATAACCCGTGTTTTTTCCATCCTTCTTGCCGTGAAAGTGCACTGGAATAGCTGTCACTTCCCACCCGTGACTTCGCACTACAATGATGTACTCCCAGTTCCGAGCTCTGACATAACATAACCCGCGAAACAACAATGGCAGCCCCTACGGATGTATCGTTTATGCTAGTGGTACACTAAAATAAAATCTGTAACAGCTTTTCTTGCCTTATGCACCATTTTTTCTCCTCTGTTTTCCTCAAATAAGCAAGGAAAAGCACCTTTAGTGATAGAAATGATTGTAAATGAGCGTAAGTCCCATACGGCTCGCCACGCTGGTTCGTTTACATTTATCTACCACAATTCCTTGCGCTCTGGCAGTTTAGTATGAATTGCCTGGAACCCTACAAAGTCGAGAGTCGTGGTTTGAAGTTGTGACTTGCGGGCTCAAAAGATCACCTGGATAATTGCTAGACATTAAAGTAATGGGTGTTCATGTGTTCTGAGTGGGTGGTGTTAAATTGCTTGGTGGTTGCTATAGTGGTCCCCATGATTATTAGGCTGTAGCTAAAACCTTTTTTTTTTTTTATTTTTTTTTTTATGTAATTGTAGACGTTCATCAGGCAGTCTGTTATTTCTTCATCATTTGCATGTGGTAGTTTGACTTCTTTTGACTTCTCCTTCAGGCTACGGCGGTACAGGATTCGTTCCGGGAGCACCAGTGACTCAGATCTGCTGACCTGTCTGGCCCAGCTAATGCACGCCAGCTCCCCCCGTGGCTCTCCGCACCCCAGCAGCTCCTCCCCTCAGCACATGGGCTCCAGGCACATGTTCATCGGTCCCACCGCTGCTCACCACCTCCACCAGCGCAGCTCTAGCGCCTCCCCCCGCAGCTCCTCCTCACTACAGCGCTCCGTCAGCTCTTCCCCGTCTCGCAACGAGCACCGTGGTGGCTGTCTGGGCCGCAGTCGTTCTCCTCCCAGTTTATCGGGCTCACCTCCCCTGCGCCGCTCTCATACTCACATGCAGGAAGGATGCTGTGGGAGGCAGGCCCGCTCTGCCGCCATACACACCCAGTGGGGCAAAGCCGGCATTCGTGAGGTCAGGTGCTCGAGCAAACTGAGCAGATAGTCAACCTACGGGTTCGGACACTGGCAGAAGCCAAAAGAAAGTGTGAAAGAGTAAAATTTTTCACTATAGCTAAAGAAAAATATGATTCTCATTTTTCTGCACATCTTTGCTTTCTCTCCATCAGTAGCCTCAATTTTAAGATGCTGGCTTTTGGGAACACCAAAGTCACTTTTAGTACATGGAAAGTTATACATGATGGCGATTGGCTGGATGTTTAGTATTTTATCGTTTCTTTTCTTTTAAGCATTCCAGAGCTTTTATGAAGATGATTGTATGTATTCATGATCTACATGAGGTTTTCATCAAGATTGGCTGTACTATAGTATTTATTACGTTATTTATTTGGGCTTTGATGCGTTGTAGCCCTCTCTGAGCAGTGGCAGGTACACTGATAGATCATGCCATCATTAACCCTGTCTGTGCTTGTGCTTTGGCTGCTGTCAGCACTTAGACATGGCCTGAAACATTGTACGCAAGCGTGTGAACTGAAATGCTTTAATTGACGTTAGGGCTGTCAGAATAGCTGAAAAGCTACATTTAAATTTTATACTTAAATTTGATCTATATTTGAATTGTATTCCAATTTAAAATGCATAATTTCAGTTAAAGTGAAACAAAAACTTTTGGCTTCTCTCCTGAGGCCACAAGAGGGCGCCTAGAGCAAAATACTACCATGGGCCGTTTATCCAAAGCAATAAAATGGCATTAAAAAACAACAATTATAATTAAGTAGCTTAAACAACTATAAACAAAGCAGCATCATGTATGCGTAGTTTAATATGCGTTAAGTTGAACTTAATTTTACGTTAATTTTACACGGCTCCAACTGAGTTACATGGCTTTCTAAACATGCACCCCTGTTGTGCTAGGAATTGGTAGTAGGTGTGCCTGTAGAAAATGCGCAAAATATGCATTCTGTGTGAATGGCTTGGTTTCAGTTTTGATGTAAACAAGATCTTCTCCCAATTGATGTTCTCTTCCGCAATGTTTAATGAACAGTGCAGCATCTTGTGGCTTCAACTGGACAGGCTAACAAAAACATTATAATACAGCGATGCATCACATTGCATCTCAGGCTGCCTCCTTAATGCACACCTACAAGTGTGTTCAAAATGTGAAACTTTTTGACAGCCCTAATTTGCATGTTGCATTCTAAATCTCTTAAACAAAAACTCAGTCATTAGTTTTCTTACACGGTAAAGCCCATAGTATCCTTTGGTTTTAAAGTCCCTGGACAGTGTACAGTACATACTGTATGCACACCTAAGTGAAAATTCTGTCATTATTTACTGACTCTCATGTTATCTTGCTATGGGACATACGATACGATATAAGTAAGTGGTTACCAGAACTATTTGGTTACCATCATTCCGCAGGAAAAAACACTTTTGGAGCTACATAAAGATGAGCAAATGATGACAGAATTGCAATTTTTGAGTGTTTAATGGGATCATGTGCTTGTACTTGCGTAGACTGTTTCAGACCTCACTGAGTTTGGTAGAGGAAGAGTTAAAAACAAAAAAGATGACCACTGAAACTATCAAAGTGTTCTTGTTCGGCGTGCCTAAATATGTTTTGCTTGGAATATACAGTATATAGGGCAGTCCTGAGCTTTCAGAATCTGGAATCTGTTCGTTTTCCTTTTCTGTAGAGCCTCTGGTATCCCACAACAATGAACACGATGTCATATAAGTCCCACTTGATTTTTACTGGTTATTTGCAGGCCCTTATATAATCTATGCCTGTTATACTTAGCAGAAAACTTTACTTAAAACCGTACCATCCATTGCATTATGAATATAAAATATTTTAGTTGATGTGATTTGTACTTTCAGCTATTAATAAGAATGTCGTGCTCTGTTAAACATTTACCACTGTTAAACCATTTTACAGATTGGGGGGAGAACGTCTGCAGATTCTCTCGGTGGTCTTGGCTTTGCGTATGAAAATGACTACTCACCTTGCATACAATATCAGAGATCTAACCCTGAGGTTTTAAAATAATCGCAATACTTTCTAGAATTTCTTATTTTATGGGAAGGGTTCTGATATGATAACAGTAGCCAACAAGAATTGTTTAAACTCTAGTTTTATTATGTGCCACAAAAAACTGAACAAAAGTTAGTTTACATTCCAAAACCTCAGCATTTTTGGCTGCTATTTAGCATTTTTCACTCCTATCAAAGATCAACGTCTTTCAGAGTTCATTAAAAGAATAATACCTATTTTTCAAAAGCATGCAGCGAATTCCCTTCAAAGACAGGAACATTAAATTCCACAGCCGTCTTCCTTCTCCGCCTGTCCAATGCTGTAATATAGCTTCCACTTTCCATAGAAGGCCAACACTTTGCATGAGCTGCAGAAAAAGAACAAAACGCTGCCCTGTACAATAAACACAGCTTACAAGTTTTCATATACCAGGTGTTCGTAGCCTGATAAGTACTGTCAGCTTGTAAATAGGGACTTCATGTTTGTTTTCTGGTCTGTCTGCTGGATTATGTCTTAAATGTATCCATTAGCCATGTTTTAACTTTATATCAGCACTTGCAGGGAGACCGTTAGTGTACTTCCTCAATCCTCAACAGGTTAATATGCTTCCATGCGTATGAGGATGTAGTCTGGTAGGTGATTTACCAGAGCATGTGGGGTATCAGCATATGGCATCTTAAAAATCCTAATATTTTCTCACAGTATGAAATATAAGGATTAGCAAAAAGGCATAAGTAGCAAGATTTATTTATGTATCTTTATTTGATTCATTAATAGTATGGAATTACTTTAGTCAGACACTAATAACAGTTGCAATCACAGCCTTGTATAATATATATAGTCAGTTATTGGGATTAATGGGTCAGAATTAAGACACTAGTTATTAAACCTTATTAAAAACAGATGTTTTTTTACTATCGCTGCAATAAATCCTTTTGGCCGAAGGAGATTAGAAGCAAATCCCGTCATAGCAAACTTTTCACATTTATCAGATCGGTGTTAAATAACAAAGACATTGAATTGTCCATCTGTGTATTGATTAGTGAAATACCATTTAGTATACTGGTTTTATCCCATACAAAACAGGCTATTTAAAAACTTATAGGGCACTGAGGTTGTTGGATGTCTGCCTGTACGACTGGACTGAACGTTCATCTGTGTCGTAGCTATGGTTTCTCTGTGTGCGTTTCTTCTCTAACAAAGAGAATGAGCAAAACTAGAGAGTTGTGAATGTTCCAAAGGCTGAATTTCTCTGTTACTGCTGTTTATTAATCGACATGTAACAGTATGAGAAAAGTATAATACATGATACAGTTTTACATCTGTATAATTTTTTATTCATTTTCCTTATCTTACTGCATATTGTTGTTAACAATTTGTGAAGTTAAATGTACAGTGTACAAAAGAATGTTATGGGGTGGGACGTTGTACATTACTGTAATTATTTGTGTTATTTTTATTTGTATCATAAATGCCTTGTACAGTGTTATTTTTTTCGTTCCGTTGTTTTTTTTTTTTTTTTGTTTTGTTTTTCTCAGTTGGAATTATTTTGTATTTTATTTTTATAAACTTGCTATGAATAAAATTTTCATTCAGCATGCCAACAGAGGTCCCTGACCAGACAAATCTTTATATGCCTCGGACTTTTGTTTTGAAAAACTTACGTAAAGCGTAACTAGATGCGTTTGATTGTAGTTTCACAGTTTGGAGCGGTTACCGTAGTAACCGCAGTTCTTGACTTGAGATTATTACCTAAATGTTGGACTTGACGGTAAATTTAAAGTCTCTCGGGTTTGAGGCTGGTCTCGGTGAGGATGAGGAAGGTTTGGTGTTTCTGCGCAGTCGGTCTGCGGGCTTGACCGTCAGTGGATGTGCGCATGCTGTTTTTGTATATAAACTTCTGAGTTTGTTGAGGTAAGAAAAGAGCACTGATGATTGTCCCATAGAAAGCGCTTTCACAGCAGTCCTGCACGCTTTGACGCAGACGGAGAGCACGGGCTGCTGAGGCTCATCTGAGCGCTGGTGTGCTGGGAGCCGGACTCCTGGGCAAACAGCTGACGAGCGCTTTACTGAGCAGCCCCGGCCTCAGACCTCAACACATCCACATCTCCAGCAGGACACCCGACACCTTAGGTAAGGTGCTCAGCACTGACATGAAAGAATTATAAATGATCAATTATCATTAGTTATACACATATGGTATCAAATATTAGGATGATTTCTGAAAGTGACACTGAAGACTGATAATGATGCTTTGTATCACAGGAATAAATTACATTTTAAAATGGATTCACACAGAAAACAGTTCTTTTAAATTGAAATAATATTTCACAATATTACATTTTTTTCTGGATTTTTAATCTAATAAATGCAGCCTTGATGAGCAGAAGAAACATCCTTAAAAACCATTAAATATCTTACTGTACTAAAACTGAACTTTTGAACGGTAGAGTGTATGTATATATATATATATATAATTGAAATAAATTAATGCTTTTATTCATCAAGGATGAATTAAATTGATTTGAAAGGACTGTTAAGACAATAACACTTCCACAAAAATCTACTTAAAGTTAATATTTATTCATTTAAGAAAATGTATCACCAGTCAGGAACCTGTCGGTTATTATCATCATAATAAAGCATTTATGCATATAAGAAGGATTTCTGCAAGATCATGTGAGACAGTAATAATGCTGAAAATTCAGCTTTGATTAAAGGAATAAATACACTTTAAAATCTATTCAAATAGATACCAGTTATTTTAACTGTAATTATATGTGACCTTGGACTACAAAACCAGTCAGATTTGTGCCAATTAAAATAAATGTAATTTTTCAAGAAACATTAATGATAAGAATATTTGTTATATTTAAAATATATTTAATATACCAGAGGTTTAATATACTGTACTAACAAATGCACTTCCAGTCTGGGGCTGTCACTATCTATATTATTATTATAGCAATTTATTATGTAGCTCCTTGGTTGGGTTATTTGTGACAGAGAATAATATATATATATATATATATATATACAGTGTATATTTGTTCAGCTACGATTAATAATTTGACACTTATTAAATCATTTATTTGGGAAACAAAATACATTGGCTAGATGCCGCTCCACAGTTTTTAATACCATTTCTCCTGATGGCATTTCGATTGCCATTCAAAGTCTCTTATGCTTGCCAAGGCTATATTTATTTGATCATAAATACAGTAAAAACAGTCATTTCACAGCAATCCACTGTAACGGTGCTCAAATCACTGGGTGGTCTGTACATGTTTGTGAGTGTGTGTACACTTGAAGGCCTATCAAAGCTGCATAATCATGCACACGGCGTTACTATAGAAACCCACATGAAGGTCCACATGCATGTGATCACTCCGGCTCTCTTGTCACGGTAATTATACAGTCAAGAGCAGTTTCCACTTTAATGCTTGATGGATGATACATCTCCTGAAAACCAGACAGCGTCTTGTCATATGCCTGAATAGATACATTTAAAAATCTCTTTTCTTTCATTGGCACATAGGAGAATATTCAAACAAGGGTGTTGAGTGTTACTTTGACAACATCAGACTGGCTAAATGGGCAGATGTGCTGTTCCTGTGCGTCCTGCCCTCTCAGCTATCTCAAGTGTGCGCAGACATTCGCTCTCATCTGTCTTCAGACTGTCTGGTGTACAGCTTCACCTCAGCGGTGCCACTCAACAGGTATTCAGAGCAACATACTTCAGATGATCAGCCTTGTTATTTATTACAGAAATAAGAAAAGCAACTGATTGTTTGTGGATTCATTGATTTTCTCTCAAACTTTGATTATACTTCCAAATTAGATTTTGAGGGAGTAATGGTAATAAACATTACCTTTTAAGTTTTTATTCTTCATTTCAGGCTTGCTGTGCTCCTTGACCACAGTTCTGTTATCAAACCCCAATATGAGTTTGTGACTTGTGGTGATGTCAATACAATTTGGCTTCTCCACAATCAGGTGACCGCAGCTTTAAAGGATAAAGAAGTGATTTCGGCAACGGTTCCTCTTTCAATGAATGGTGTGTGAAACAGATTTATCTTTGACGATACAATTTATTTTTCTTTCAAAAAATGTCAGTGTTCATCTGTCATTGTTATATACATTAAAATAGCTAACAAGAAATAATAATAATAATAGGTTTTTTTTGTAAGCTTTTAAAGTTAAAGCTTTTAAGAAATCAATATTTGAACTGAAAAAAAATTCCATAAAAATGTAAATCAGCATAACAGTTTTTTTTAACATTTATAATGATCAGAAATGTTTCCTGAGCACCAAATCAGCATACTGGAATGATTTCCAAAGTGCTGGATAATGTCATATATTTTATTGTATTTATTCACAATTCTATGATAAGGATAAAAAGTCAGATATTGATTAATTAAAAAAAAAAGGTTTTTAATTTGAGAGTCTGTAATTTAGGACCTGTTTGGTGTATGTCCCTGCGGAAGGTTTCTTTGAATTATCTAGGTGGCAGGGAATAGACAAAAAAGAATTATCTTTCTATCCCCTTCTTAACAAAAGTTATTTAGCTTTAATTGAAGAAAGGCAATGTCTTCTCTGAAGACTCCACGTTTAACAAATAATCAAATGTCATGTAATATATTAACAAAATGATGAAAAGTAGCAGAAAGTAGCAGTTCTTGTATTTTATTATACACAAAGATAATAAACTCCAAGAAATGTTTTAGAGAAAAATGTGCAAAAACACAAATCTAAGATATAAAATAACTATATACAGCACATAGTAACTATAAAAAGTCAAAGAAGAAAAAGAAAAAAGCACAACTTGTAGTTTTTGTTTTTTGCAAACGCTGAACAATTGCAATTGTTGACAGAACTGCACATTATCCAGACGAGTGTCCATCAGTGTGCCATTTTCTAAAACAGTTTCTAGATGGCACCAAGCACAAGGGTACATTGCACTTTGTACAGTACACTGGAGTCTTTACTTTGAGGCCTGAAAGTTTGCACAAAGCACAAATTCTCCTCCCACTTGTGGCATCTGACCCAAAGTACTCCGGACAACATTGCTCACCTGCTGCTGCGGCAGATGTGGACGGCTCCGGGGCATCCGAGGTGCTGGGTTGTGTAGCCAGCTCAGACACAAGCCTCTCCCTAAATTCCTTCTGGCTGAGAGGTCTTTTGTTCTGGGATTTGCAGTGGTGCTGGTGCAGAATGAAAGAGTTTACTACGGCAATGTCAACAAAATGAAAAAAAATAGTCTTGTACCATTTCTTGGTTTTGTGCAGGACATTATAGTACCCGATGAGGACGTCTGCCAAATCCACACCTCCCATGTGTTTATTGTAGTCTTTCACTGCTGCTGGAATCGGGACTCTGAGCCTTTCCCATACACCTTCGGGACTCTTGATACGCCTGAGGACCTCATCGCCGTCATACGCCTTGTGCATTGTTGAACACATAGTCACCTCTCTTGTGTCCATCCACTTTACAAAGAGAAGCTTCCCGTCTCGAAGCCATCGAATGGTTCCCCTTTGGGCTCTGCGGCTAATGTCATTCGCCTTGGTTTTGGGGAAGCCCCGCTGGTTGGTCCGTATAGTACCACACGCTAGAGTCTTCTTGGCAAGCAAGTCCATAAAAAGGCATGGACTCGTATAGAAATTGTCCATAAAAAGCTGGTAGCCTTTGCCGAGACGTGACAGATCCAGAAGCTGCATAACAGAATCATAACTGAGCCCTTTTCCAGTGGCCAGGGAAGATCTGCCTTCATAAACGAAGAAGTTCCACGTGTAACCACAGGCAGAATCAGCCAGCATGAAGAGTTTGTAGCTCCACTTGGTCGGCTTGTCTTTCAGGTACTGCTTGATGCCGATTCGAGCCCTTGAAGCCACCATCCTCTCAACCACCGCTAGCTGTCTGTCTGGATGGAAATAGGTTTTGCATGCCAAGACGATGTCATTATACAGGGGCTTGATCTTGTGAAGTCTGTCGTAGGCTTCGGTCCCCACTTTTCTCGAGTTGTCTCGATCACCCTCAGGATTGCTCAGATGCAGGTTCCAAGAAATGGCCTGAAATCTGGACCTTGACATGACCGATTTGGGAAACGGTAGGCGATAAATTTCTTTACCAGACCAGTAATCGACTATGTTTTTTGCACCGAGGAGCCCCATGTAGATGAGAAGAGCGATGTACTGATACAGTTTGTGCGCATTCAAAGGCAGCCAAAGGAAACGTTTTCCAGCCTCCGCCCCCATTTGTGCAAAGGCGTTGGTGTTTTTCACAATGGTGTCCACCACAGAGCCTGTAAAGAAGAGCTGAAAGAGCTGCAGAGGGGAATAGATCCTGTCCATTGCAAGCTGCACTCCTGGGTTTCTTTTTGGGAGGAAATTTGGTAGCGCTGGAACCTCATCCTCCACACTGCAGTCATTCCACCTTTCTGTGCCGTCATCCTCAGACATCGCACTTGCTGACCTTTTTGTCCCCTGTGCATGAGACCTCCCTCTGGTTTGCTTGCTGGCAGTTCTTTGTGGCCTCACAGAATCACCAACAGAGGATGTGTGGGTCTTGGAGGTATGAGGCGGGGAAACGACCTCCTTGCTGCTGGTGCATGACAAATCTGGCTGCCACTCTTCCTCACTGTCCAGACTGCAATACAAAACAAATTTATAAATCCACATTGCAATTCAGAAATGCATGCTGATGTTACATGCACAAAAATAATTCAAATATGCACAGAATAGAATTTGCATATCCACATAAGATACACAAATAAATGTGTGCATTCAAATATGAATGCAACAGAAACATGTAGAATGCGCTTTATGTATAGATAAAAAAAAACAGCGTGAAAATTGTTTCGAAAAGAGCGTAAGTACCGGCTCTCATCTTCTTCTGTGCGACAAGCAAGTGTCAGAAGCACAGCGCCACCTTGTGTACAGACGTATTTCTGTTGTTTATTAAGCGCCATGCGAGTGACTTCGCCAGTGAAAATCATCGGATGGGTATCCTGGCGGAAAACGCTAACGAAATGCGCGTGCGATATTCGTTCCGGTGTGTACAGGCCTTTATGCGACATTAAGCCATTGTTCAAAAACAAACACTCCAATCAGTCCTAAAAAGCACGGAATAATCCCCCCAACAGTATATTCCTGCACAACTGAAAGACCCTCAGTTTTAGGACCCTAGTTTGTTGTGACAGCGCCATCTAACCGACCGGGTGATGTAATGGCGGCTGGTGTTCGAGAACCCTGGTAGTAATGTTTGTACATAGTATCAAGATTTGTGTCTTTTTGTTAGGGGTAGGGTTAGGGTTAGTGTTAACGTTAACTACAAAGTGTGCAACACCTGCTTTGAGTTACAATTAAAAATATATATATATAAATAATCTTCAAATATATCTTCAAATTCTTGGTTTCTTGAATTATACTGTATATTGATTAACCTACTTAAATAAACTAATAACTCAATTTCAGATAAAATAATGCAATCACTAAATCTTTAATCAGTGTTTTTGGTGATCCAGGTCAGTGGATGGCGCTGTCACAAAAAAATAGGGTCCTAAAACTGCGGGTCCTGAAACTGCTGCTCCTCCAGTTGTGCAGGAACACCCTTCTCCAACAACTCGAAAAACTCCAAGCTGTCACTAACCTCGGACTCTGATTGGTCTGCAATCATCGTCTATTGATACGTGATGTCGTCATCAGAAATCGCGGCTAATAGAGACGATCTAATAAAAGTATTTATCTGCATCGCATGTTTTGATCTGGACATCAGTGACATATTACAGTGTCAGTGCTCACAGACATGTTAAAATACTCTCATTTTGAAGAAAACAACCTACGGAACGAGCTGATATAGTGTTTGTGGCTAGTAGCTAGAGTAAGTGATCCGAGCAGGAATATGACTCTTGTGTTTGCTTGTTCAGTGATATTCTTGAGAGTGAGAGCTTTCATTTGATATACGACTTGTCTATTTTTGGTGAGTTTATGTGGTATAAATATAAAATTTAATATCGCTCATACCATTTTTTCAAGGGGGGGTCGTTGCGGGAGGGGTGAATTTAGACCTGATTATCTTCTTCTATGTAACATAAATGCAAAGGTGATGGGGTTTTCCTGAAAGCTGAGGTTCTAAGCTTTCAATCAATACCATATATATTTATGTTTGTGATGCACAACATATAGATTTTTGAAAATGATTATGATGATGCAGTATTGGACCCACCGGTGGGTCCGCGGGAGGCCGCAGAGTTAAGGCCTGTACACACCGGAACAAATATCGGAACATGAATAAAAGCACAAATCTCACTGGTCAGCCAGTTTTTAACGCTGCGCGTCAAATAAAAAAAAAACGAGTCCACACGTTGGTGTGTACACTCACATTGATGCTCTTTGTTTATTCACGGCGCGTTAAATGTCGGCGATATTCGTGTGAACAGGCCTTCAGAATGTACACGTTTTCTTATGGGGTCTCCTGAATTAAATTAGCATTCCATGGGAATAAATTGTGGTCGCTTCAACCCGCGTACATGAAAAACAACAACAGTGTTAAAGTACACAAAAGTGCACAAGGGATCATTTTTTAATCCACAGTTGCAGCTAGACCACCCCCCCCCCATTCCCCCCACCGCCACAGACTAATTCAAAGAAACATGACCAATCCTAGATGCGCAAATACCTTTTGTAGGAATTTTTTACATTTTGATTAATGCTACTTTATAACTAACCGCTGAAACACACAAAAAGCATTTTATATCTATATCCATCTGAATGTGAAGTCAGTATGTCTTTTGTGCGTTGAGCTATAAGACTGCATTAAGTAAACTTGTACTATTTGCTGAAGGTGGCCTCTTCCTGGATCAGAGATGGGTATCTGCGGTGCTCTACAGTCTCCTCAACATGTGTACAGAGCAGAAGCTGGGCTCCAGAAAGACTCTTCGGCTGCTAAACGAGCTGTTTGAGACAAACGCATTTACTTATAACAGCTTTAAAAATTCCCCCAGTGCATCTGATCTCGATAACCCTGATGAGTGAGTCTCATTGTAGATGTTCAAAATGAACCATGGCTATTATTCAGCCTTGCTTTATACGGTTGTAATAGTTTGTCTCTGTTCTTTTACAGCCTTTTCCCGTGGATCAGTTTGATTGACGCACAGACTAAAGACACTCCATTGACTGATTTGGTGTTGAGAGATAAAGGTTTGCGAGACTGCATTTCAGTTATGTACTACAATGCATTCTCAAATGTAGCGTAAGGATAAGTTAATTCAATGAGACACAGCAATTAAACTGTGCAACATGTACGTTTCAGTGTGTACATTTTTGTGCTCATGTTCAATCTGTTTATCTTTAACCAGCAGGTGTTTGTAAAGTAAAGTCTAAAATAGGTGTTAATTAAACTCAGGGGAAAAGGTAGCTTGTCAGCTAGATCCCTTTGAGCTGCTGAGTGCTATATTTGTGTTTTATCCTCTGCAGAATTTGCCACAAATGGTCAAATGACTTTGAAATGTTTCCCAGTACATTTGACTGTGCCAAGCCATTTATCTTCACAGGATATCTGCTGCTAATAAACAAAAGCGCTACAACTGTTTACTACTTATAAAGTCATATATTTAGTATTTTATTTTAAGAGAAGTCATTTATGTGTGAATAAATAGTGAAGTGTCAGTAAAATTAAAAAATAAAGAATGACAGATGAGTAAATTAGCCTATATTAAATGATGTTTATAATGTAATATAAAGTAAAACAAATTCTACATACGCTTATATTTGGCTGATCGCAAAAACAACAATATTGTGAACATTATTCCTACTTTTATTATATATTACTACTTTTATATATTATAAAATATAATTTATACCTCTGATGTCAAAGCCTTCATTCTAATATGATGATTTGCTGCTCAAGAAACATTTCTTCTTATTATTAAAGTGCCCCTATTATGGATAATGAAAGGCTCATATTTTGGACAACAGGTTGACATGCATGCAAGGTCAAAAAAACACTTTTTAATATGCATTTATTTCTGCCTCATTCGCTTATCGACTCCCAAATGATTCGCTTAGCGATTCATTTTTCCAAACCCCTATGTGACGTGCTAATCTGTGGTGATTGGTCTCATTTTGATCTATATATATTTGATCTATAATATTTCCTGTTGGTGTCAGCGTGAAATGGCTTGGGACTCCTTTTAAAGGGGTCATACAGTGGTACATGCACTTTTCAAGCTGTTTGGACTGAAATGTTTGTTGGGTGTGTGTGTACACAACCACCCTACAATTATAAAGATCCACAGGTAGTTTTCTTTTAATTTAACAAAAATAAGTGGCCCCTTCTGAAATCAAGCCATTCTCAAATGCATGTAGGTGTGATGTCACACAGACAGAGGCCACTCCCACAATAGTTGATTGACAGCAGCGTGTCACACAGACTGAACTGGTGTCATACCTCAGACCCGCCCTGAGTGAGCTGAGACGCAGAGACAAGCAAGACTCCTGAGAGATTGAGGTGTTTTGTTGTTGTATGTATTAGTGATCATAGCAGTAGTTATTTACTCCCGACATCTGAGTGACTGAAAGCAGAAGATTAATGTAACGTTTGGTTCTGAAGGGAAACGCCCCCTTGATCAACCGAAATGCGTTTATGTTCGCACGAATCATTCGTGATCCAGCCTCACCTACAGAAGCAGTGAGTATAATGTCTTTTAATGAATCTTTGCAAATCGCCTTTCCTAATAATGAGCTAATTAGCAAGTTTCACTATGAATACGGCTAAAAAAAGATAGCCTATACCAGATCTAAGACTCTTTTTGTCCACTCACAACATCTAAAACAGTGTGTCCACAGAGAAGGGTTCAACCATTCATATGCTATAAAATTAATAAAAATGTTTTTATTGATGAAAAGACCTTGTTTTATGAAAAGCAACACACATAATATCTCATATCAAAGTTGTGCCCCCAGTCAGACATTCATTAAGATGTAATAAAATCAGGGGCACTCTAAAAGACCCCCTTGCCACAGTTCAGCTCTGCAGACTACATCAGTGTCAACGTTATATAGTTCTAGAATATTTTAAATCCTAATGTTTCCTCTGTCACAACCATGATATGTCAACTCAATTTCTGAGAAAATGATTTTGAAATATTTGGATAATTGTATCCTGAAGCAGGTTTCATTGGCATCTAGCATCAACAGCAAAAACCTACTACATGATCTTGTCAACACCGTCAGATGTCACCAACATAAGATTTGTTTTTTTATGTTTAAAATATTAAAATATGACACTTGAATAAAAGCTTTAAGAACAATAACACTCGCTGTTTGCTTTGTTTTAATAGAGTTTTGATTGATGTAATGTATTTGATAGTTAAATGACCACAGATTCATCACCACCATCATATGTGTCAGCTCTGTCAGATTTTATATTTGTTGTGGAATTGTTGGTCACATGTGAAAGTGTAATCTGTCTGCTAACCTGACAATGCGTTTTAAAGTGTTAAAAACATCTTGAAAGCTGTTAAAGACAAAGCTCAAATTATATTACAAAGTCCACGGTAAAAACAAATACAGTTTGTTACAAAAAGATAAAAGCTGGGAGGCTGAATCAAAGCATAGCTCAGTAGCTTATAAGATAGACCTACATTCATGTACTTTTTTTTGTCTGAGCAAAGGTTTTATTTTTTTCAATTTTGTCCCACTTCTCAAGAATGACTAAGCTGTGTTATGAAAGGCCATTTTCAAAAATCCATAATAACAAAAAAATGAAAAAACATTACACTTAAAATTACAGAAACAGAATTCATTAATAGTATTACTGTCACATTTGATCAATTGAATGCATTGTTGCTAAATAAAGTATTTGTAACTGTACTACAAAACAAAAAAGTCTTAAGCAGCACGGGTATATTTGTAGCAATGGCCAACAGTACATTGTATGGGTCAGATTTATACATTTTTATTTTTATGCCTAAAATCATTAGGATATTAAGTAAAGATCATGTTCCGTGAAGATTTCTGGTAGATTTCCTACCGCGTATATATCAAAACTGATTTTTGATTAGTAATATGCATTGCAAAGAACGTCATTTAAATGACTTTAACTGTGCTTTTCTTAATATTTTGTATTTTATATAAAATTCAAACGTTTCAGCTTCTTCCCAAACTGCATGTGAGGACTTTTATTATGTAGCCGCATGAGTCTGGCAGCCATTCAGAAAAGACTTTACGCTTCAGAACACGTATTTACAAATTAGCGGACTTCCTGGGCGTCAAACGGTATTTGTCAGGCAACACTGTTGCACCTCCAGCATCACACGCTCTCCACAGGTACGTGTGTGTACGTTACATTCAGAAACTATACTGTACGAGCGGGGTTAGCGCGCAGGGTGGCTTTGCTTTGAGTGCAAATGTATTTTTTTCCAGTGCTGAGATTCATGCTTTGATGGTGATTTTCACTTTAGTTACTCGACGTGTCAAAACTGGTTCGTATGTGCTTCACGTGTCACTTGATGACGACTGCGCAAAACAGCCTTACTTATATTCATCACTGTCATTACATTTAATGTTAAAGTACAGTATGGACTGTTTTGTTTCTTCCTGCCGATTTTGTGTCAGTTTTTAATGAGGTGCACTGAAAGCCGCCTCTGAGTAAGGTAAGAGTTGTCATGTGATGAACTGAAGCTTCATTCGGATGAATGTGATGGTGTTTGAAGTACTTCATGTGTTTGCTCCTCTAGAGATGGAGAAACTAGAGACATCAGAGCTTCAGTCTAGACTGTCATCTTTGTCTGTTTCGTCTTTCCCTGGTATAACCTCCAAAAACTGTGAAGACAACCCTTTAAACAGGTTTGTGCTGGTCCCCCCTCGACCCCCAGAGCTCAACAATTGGTTATTTTAGATTTCAAAGGTATGTAAACCTCGTCCTTTCCACTTTCATTTTGAAGACTTCAAAGCACAGACCTTTCCCGGACAGTAATCCAGCCGGACAACCAAACTAAAATGGATGATAACAGCAATGACAGAGAATCCCCGAAATCCACCAAGGTACGGTGAATTCAAGCCTGGCACGTATCTTTAGCTCCAGCGCTGTGCTTGTATGCATGTATTGTGATGTTGTCAATAGGAGCCCAGCGCATCTCTGGAGAAGACCGAGGCGGGTGACTCACAGGAGGGCAGTACTTCACACCCTGGGGAGAAAAAAGGTTAGTACACCCCCTATTAGAGAGGTGAAGCTAAGCTCGGGAAACCTTCTCATCATCTTTCATCATTGCCCCTCGAGAAAAGAGCTGTCAGATAAAAAGAAGGATGTTTGTGCTATTCACAACCTTAAAGATTAGTTTTTACCATCCAAAAAATAAGAATCTTTCCATGTATGACGTTTTAACTCAATAAGTGTGTGCGTTTTCTGTCCAGTCGCTGACGGGCAGGTCACGTGACTTTCAAAAATAGCATGCAGTGTACATTATATAGGCCAAGTTCTGTAGTATGCAGTAAAAAAGTTGGTTTATACGGGCCCAGCAGATTGTGTAAAGCATGATGAAAGCTGCTGTAAAAGAGTTTAATATATAATACAAAATCCAGACTGCTTAGCAATTGTTTAATTCATTATTAATTTAATTAATTTGTATACATTTTTTGGTGAAAGAGTATTTTTTTAATTATTATTATTAATAGTAACACGTCAAATGCATAAATAATACTACTAATAATGATAAAATCAGTTTGATTAGTCAGTAAATATACATCAGTGACGTAATAAAATAAAATGTTGATGTCCTTGTAAGTATAGTGATACTGTAGTAATTTTTCTACTATACATGCTGTGTATTTATAATTTCTA